>CM050171.1:106777571-106827571 GCA_027410445.1 Discoglossus pictus
TATTGGACAAAGGTTTTATTTATAAAAATAATACTTTATACTGCAATACCCATAATTCATCAACTGTATGTATATAGTGAGTACAGTGAGTATACCCCTCACATTTGTGTACATATTTTATTATATTTTTTTTTGTGACAACACTGAAGAAGTGACGCTCTGCTACAATGTAAACTAGTAAGTGTACAGCCTGTATAACAGTGTACATTTGCTGTTGCCTCAAAATAACTCAACACACAGCCATTAATGTCTAAACCATAAGTGGAAATGTCCAAATTGGGCCCAAAGTGTCAATATTTTGTGTGGCCACCATTATTTTCCAGCACTGCCTTAACCCTCATGGGCATGGAGTTCACCAGAGCTTCACAGGTTGCCACTGAAGTCCTCTTTCACTCCTCCATGATGACATCACAGAGCTGGTGGATGTTAGAGACCTTGCACTCTGTCACCTTCTGTTTGAGGATGCCCCACGGATGCTCAATAGGGTTAAGGTCTGGAGACATGCTTGGCCAGTCCATCACCATTACCTTCAGCTTCTTTAGCTGGGCAGTGGTCATCTTGGAGGTGTGTTTGTATATATATATATATATATATATATATATATATATATATATCAAATATAATAATTCTGGTAAGTGTGTAATGCTCACACTCACCACTACTTCCTAAGTCAATGCATAGTTGCGCGCAGGAACATGGTGTCCGCGCAATGCCCTGCAAAGCCGCGCATGCGCAGTTCCCGTCAACAGCCGCGACCTGCAAAGGAAGACACAGGGGGGGGGGGGGGGGGAGACACAAGGGAGGGGAGCAGGAAAAGACAGGGGAGAGGGGGGAAGAAGACATAGGGGAAGGGAGAGGGGGGAAGACACAGGGGCGAATGGGGAAGAGACACAGGGGAGGTAAAGAGACACAGGGCATGGGGGAGAAGAGACACAGGGGAGGGGAGGGGGAAAGAGACACAGGGGAGGGTGGGGAAGAGACACAGGGGAGAGAAGGGGGAGAAGAGACACACGGGAAATGGAATGAGGTGTGCCAAACAGGAAGTACTTATAGGGCTGCAAAGCCCCTCCTAAGGGGTGGGCCCAACACAAAAATGATGTTATTGGCGATAATTTATTAAATGTACAAGTTACACTCAATTGCCAGCCTCCAAATTTCAATATATAGTCATACATTAACAATGCAAAGTAGATGCAAAGTATTTGTATAGAGAAGTTGCATGGGGGACCCCAAGTTATTTTCTCCTGGGGACCTCCATTCACTAGCCCCACCACTGTCATCAAACTGCACTTTGCTTTTTGTACTAATCATACATAACAGCTAAGAATTTACTCCGATTGGCATATATACACATCTCAAGTGAGCAGAAGTGCTTATTTTAAGCATGTAATGTATTGATATTTGTTGAGACCAAAGTAACTATGTATCACTGACTGCTTATGATGGCATGTAAGAGAGTAGTCTGTTTAGAAAACAGTTTTGTACAAAATTGAATCTTATAACAAATTTGCTAAATTATGATTTTACTCTTTTGTTGGAGAGTAACGATGCAATCACCTGTTTTTCTCTTTGTCTTTTAAAACATAGACTCCTTTCTTATAATATATCTTTATAGACTGATGACACATTGTGATGTTGACCTTGACACATTGAAGCAGAATAAATTACAGCAGTGCAATATGTTTTTAGATTAACATTTCTATAGGTTAGATTTACAAATATGTTACTGCAAATTCCCATTTAAAAAAGCTTGAATCATGAGCATGGCTCTTTAAAATGATTGATCACAGTTAAAGGTTGTAAATGTAACAAATAATCTACCATTAAGAAAAAACAGGCTGTCTTACTATTCCTACTCTACTGGGGAGTTTGCCTGGAGTTTTATAGATGGTCTGTCCCTGTGGGCTGCTATGTTATGTCTCCTTTTGGAATGGCACAAGGGAGCTAAAACTGGAGAGAATGCACCTGAAGTGGGTATCATTCTATAAAGGGATGACCAAGAGTTTTTCATACTTATGTTGCAGTGCAGAGTACAGAAAACTGGAAGGCACTGGGACATCTCAGTAGTTATTTAACTAGTATACTTAACAATATATACAGTTATTTTCTTTAAACTCCTATATCTGACCCCTTGGAACTATTAATAAATTATCTGTATTTCTGGCCACATATCGTAGAGATGCATCAGTTCTTTTAGGAACTGGGTGAAAACATAGGCCAATATTTAGTTACTAAGGAAACAATAAATGGATGTGGAATGATTTTTGACTTTCTATATTTGAATTATTTTAAGGACACCTTGCATCATTTTTGTAGTGTTTTTTGACACACTAGAATGGGAATGTTCTCAAGCAAAACAAGAAAATGCTAAGCAAAAATTTGTCTTTGCCTGATGAGTATAGATGAGTCAATCAGAATGTGAACAGCAGGGACATCTTGAAATCATGATCCTGTGTCATTCTAGGATTGATGTTGCCTACCCAACTGATGAGACATATTTTTTATTGATATTGTTTATTTATAAAGCGCCAACATATTCTGTAGCATTGTACATAAGTTAAGTTCAGACAAAGATAAATACAAATTAAGATATAGCAAAGAAAGGAGAGCCCTGTCTTTGAGCTCGGAATTCAATGTCCATGGTGCATTCTCAAAGGATTGCAGGATTGAAACTTGCAGATTTACAAACTAAAGGTATTGTGAATGGTAAAGGTGGAAGGGCATCTGTGTGTTGTTATGGGGGCAAGGATGTCAATGGTGGAAGAGAGAGTAGAGTTGTAGTGTGAGGTGGCAGTGTCAGGGCAGTTGAGGTTAGCGATAGGGCTGAGAAGGGGTTGGAGAACAGGGTCAAGTTCTAGCAGGTTTCTGGGGGTGATGGTGGCAGGGGTTGAAGACGGGTGGTGAGAGGAAGATGTGGCGAAGTTGAAGATAAGGAAGTGATGGTCAGATAGAGGGAGGGGGTGTATGACTGGGTTGGAGGTTGTGCTGAGATTGGTGAAGATAAGGTCTAGAGAGTGTCCAGCATGATGAGTTGAAGAATCTGTAAGTTGTTAGAGGCCAAGGGAAGAGGTGAGTGCAAGCAGTTTGGCTGCTGCTGGGGAGGTGGAGGAGTCAACAGCAATGTTAAAATCTCCAAGTATGAGTGAAGGAACATTGGAGGAGAGAAAGTGAGGGAGCCAGGCAGAAAAGGGAAGGGATGATATTGTGACTGGAGAAGGGAGAGGAGCTCATGGGAGCAGAGAAGATGAGAGGGGAGCAAGGAAGGTGAGATAGTAATATTATTATATATATTTATACAAGCTCTTATGAAGAACTTGACTTAATAACTTGACTATTATATTTAATGTTGCTTTAATGACAGTGGATATTGTGCCTTTGTTCCTACAAGAATTAGAAAACTGGGAAGCATGGGAGTTACCTTGTGTTTAGATAACATTTCTGTTGATAAGTACCACACTGTAATTATCCACTTTAAAATATAATTAAATAGAAGAGTAAGCTCAAGAAGCTTAAACAGTGTGCCTGTAGCTTGGTTTCAATCAACAAAAAATGGCATGGAACTCACATATGTATCTGGCATGTATTTCAATAAGGGGGTTTGAACTTAAAGGGCCACTTAATTCAACACAATATGGACCACATCACAGTAAAGATCTGATGAAAGCAAATTGAATAACTTTATACATTTTTGAAACACATGCATTTTTCACTGAGGATTTAATAAAGTAAAATCTGTATTTACATGTGTCACTGACTGCCCACTGCCATACATGCAGCTTCAGCTCTGTGCAGTGAGCAAAAAAAAAAAAAAAATGAACCCTCAACAAATCAATCCGTGCAGAGCATGAAATGCTGGAATCACCTAACCAGGTCAGTTGTGGGTAAACTTTCCAATGCATTCCTGAGTTCAGGAAACTCAGGAATGAGTCCTCACCACAGAGCTTAGCTGTGTGTTATTAATCATGAAACAGGCAGTAGGCAAGATAGACTGTATTTGCAAACAGACTTAAAACTTTAGATTTTTTAGCTGTTGTTAGTGTAATTAAAAAATAGATAATTTTTACATAAAATATTGTGCTCTTTCACACCATAAAGAGCACTTGCAGTAAATGGCCCTTTAATTAAAATGTTTTGCTATAAATAGTTACTTTTAACACTGTAGAAATGAAACTTTTTTAGCAATATCAGGGCCTCAATCTGATTTTGGAATGCTTCCAATAAGATTTGACAGCAGTGGTGGAACTAGAGAATGGGGGTCCTGGTGCAAAAAAAAATTGGGTGCCCCCTCAGGGGATTGTAAACAATGTTTTGAGCCAGGACCAAATCACTTATTGCTCCTCCCCAAGACCCCTTCCCATAACTGCTCCTATCCTAAAGACCTTTTACCATAACAGTAAACCTTCCCAAGACCCCTTTTCATAGCTGCTACCCTTACCTCCCGCCTGTGCAAAGCTTCTCTGCCTTCAGCATAGCTCCAGGACGTGCGTGCTCCACTTTCCAGCAACATCCTCTATTTATATATATATATATATATATATACTAGCGTATTGCCCATCAATAAATGACGGCAATGAGATGTGTATGTTTTTAAAGTTGTTTAGTTATTAATATACATATGGAATTGTAAGGTAGCTAATGTTGTTTGGTGTGTACGTTAACGTAGCTGTGTACTTCCGCATTATCCTAAAATGGCGGATAATGTGTGGTATGCGTCTAAGCGGATGATCCGTCCGTCGTTTAATGGCGGGTAATGTGTGGTATGCGTCTCAGCGGATTATCGGTACGTGTTTTCCCTGGTTATAGTGCTGTAGCCTCGTTTTCGTTTTGTTCGCCCGCCATTTTTTCTGCGGCTCTCATTGCCAAAGTACTACGGTTTAACGGCTCGCCTGCGGCGCTCATCGCTAAGCCCGCTAAAGTACTAAGGTTTAACAGTAAATATGGTAAAACGGTCAAATGACGGTCAATAATAATTAAATGTTGTGAAATTTGTTTGCCACACAACATGACTCAGCTACATTTGTCCCATTTTTTTTTCTTAAAATAAATACACATTTTTTTTTTTGAACTTTTTATTTTTGTAACTTTCAACTTATATTTCATCAAATGCGTTGTTTTAGGCGGGAAATCCGATGTTGCGCGAGACAAAGGCGTTAAATCTGTGTTAATGCGTAAATCTGTAATTGCGTTTCGTAAAATGTACTTTCAAACACATACGTCTGAGGCTGTGTTTTACGCAGTTCGTAGTAGTATAGCCACGTTTTCATTTTTATCGGCGGCCATTTTTTTCTCGCTTAGCCGATTTTCGATCTTTGTAACTCGTCTAAATCGATGTAAATTGGAGTTCCAACTCACTCCCAGACGTCCTGCCTGGTTCCCCATGCTGTAAGTGACCTTTTTTTATTTTTTAGTGTGTATTTAGTGGTTTTTTTATTGTTTTGGTTCCGCCGCTTATCTCGTAATTTTTTTCATCTCGTATTTTTTTTCTAAGTGCTACGGTTTAAAGGCTCGCCTCGCTACTTGAGGCTCACCTGCAATGAGCGCCTGCGGCGCTCATTGCCAAACTGCTACGATGTAACGGCTCGCCTCGCTGCGCGAGGCTCGCCTGCAATGAGCGCCTGCTGCTGAGTGACTATGGAGGAAATCACACACTTCAACTGACGTCCTCCACTACAAGTTTATGTTGCACTCCTACTTCTCTGCCCTCAACCTTGCCAAACAGTACTATTTCACATCTTTAATATCTACTCTGTCCTCTAACCCCAAACGTTTGTTCGCTATTTTCAACACTCTCCTCCGCCCACCACCACCTCCAGTCCCTTGCTGTCTCATGGCTGAAACTCTCCTCTCAACATGGATCACACACTCCCTCCTCTCAACTAACTGACAACACCCAGCCTTTACCCTATTTAACCTCTTCCTAACCACTGGAACGTTTCCATCATCTTTAAAACATGCCATAATTACACCAATTCTTAAGAAACCATCATCTAATACCAATTCTACAACTAACTATTGCCCTATCTCTCTACTTCCCTGGCTTCCAAACTACTTGTGCGGTTCATCTACAACCTCCTTACCAAATTTATCTCCTCCAACTCCCTTCTTGACACCTTCCAATCTGGTTTGCGGCCCCAATACTCCACTGAGGCAGCTCTCGCAAAAGTCACTAATGTCTTGCTCACCACCAAGTCAAAGGGTCACTTTTCTATTCTACTTCTCCCGGATCTCTCTGCTGCCTTTGATACAGTTGATCACCCTCTACTAATCAAAATTCTCTGCTCCCTTAGAATCGGAGATACTGCTCTCTCATGGTTCACATCATACCTACGAGATTAAACATTTAGGGCCCTATTAAATTCCAGCCTCGTAAATAAGAGGCTTCTACTTAAGCCCTAAGTACTGCAAAGTTTCTCTAACTTACAATGCTATTAAATTAGCCCTGCTGCGAGCAACGTATGAGCTACGCAGCAGGGCCGTACGTATCTACACTGCGTAAATGTACATGAGGAGTGACAGCCTGCGAGATGATATCGCAGGCTCCCACTCCTCATCAATTGCTGCGGGGGTCCTAAAAGGGACCTCCGCGGCAGTCCCCCACATAAGCCCTGCCGTGGGGGGTACTCCAAATACCCCCCGGCACCTAAAATTAACCCCCCCTCAATGCGGGGGTTCCCGTCGGGACCCCCGAAGTGTCCTCACATGAACACCTTGCAGGGGGGGGTCCCCAATCTGTATAGATCAGGCCCCCCGCTGCATTTAAAACTTTTAAATTCCCCGCCGCGGCTCCTTAAAGGGCCCGCGGCACACTATTACGCAACCCCGGCTGCGGCACCTAAATTTAACACCCTCTATGCTGGGGGTCCCCATCGGGACCCCCGAAGTGTCCCCACATAAACTCCCTGCAGCGGGGGTCCCCGATCGGCACAGATCGTGACCCTGCTGCAATTCAATTTTAAATTTCTCGCCTCGCGGGTCCTTAAAGGACCGTAAAGGTCCTGAAAGGACTTGCACTAAAAATATTAACCCCAGGCAACTATAATTACCCCATCAACTCATGGTGGTCAATCCAGACCACCATAAGGCCTAAATTAACCCATTAACTCATGGTGGTCAATACAGACCACCATAAGGCCTTAATTAACCCATTAACTCATGGTGGTCAATACAGACCACCATAAGGCCTAAATTAACCCATTAACTCATGGTGGTCAATACAGACCACCATAAGGCCTTAATTAACCCATTAACTCATGGTGGTCAATACAGACTACCATAAGGCTCTATTTAACCCATTAACTCATGGTGGTCAATACAGACCACCATAAGGCTCTATTTAACCCATTAACTGATGGTGGTCAATACAGACCACCATAAGGCTCTATTTAACCCCATCAGTCCCATAAGGGTATATTATTACCATTATGGGCCTGTTATAACCCAACATTAACCACATAAGTGCCATGACGGTCCTCAAGGACCATCATGACACTAACTACAAACACTACACTATAACCTCCAATAAACCATTTAATCTAAACTAACCCCCTCTACACTAATCTATTAACACTTACACTACCTACCTACACTACCTACCCCCTAATAAACCTCCCCAACACTCTAATTACAAAAAATAAAAAAAACTACCTTACAGAACACAACAAAACCTACCTTACAGAAAACAAAAAACCTACAGTACAGAAAACAAAAAAACCTACAGTACAGAAAACTAAAAAACCTAAAGTACAGAAAACAAAAAAATACATTACAACCCCACTCCCCACTACAGAAAATTAAAAAATTACACACCTGAAAAGGAAAGACAGATAAACACAATACAATACATACATATAATACATTACATACATTACATACAATACATGACATTACATACATTACATATAATATATTACATATAATATATTACATATAATATATTACACATAATACATTACATACAATACATACATTACATACATTACATATAATATATTACATATAATCCAAATCAAATACCCCCTATCTATCTAACATACAATCTATTTAATTTAAAATAAATCCTAACTATATCAAATACATCCCCCTATCTATCTAATATACAATAAATCCTAACTACATACACAGACCCTTATTCTAAACTAAAATAAAATAATTACAGTCCTAACTACACAGACCCTAATTCTAATCTAAAATAAAATAATTAAGACCACTTACCTTTAAGATGTTGCTTCAGATCACTAACCTATGGGTCAAACAAAACAAAATAATTAGTACAAAACATTAACATTAAATAAATAAACATTATACACATTCTAAATATTCAACTCACCTTTCCATCATGTCCCGTCATTGTTTAGCTCTTCCGGCGCTAAAAAAACACACAATACATTAATACATTAATACAATATATAAACAATAAATAAAATAAACATACAAACATCTAAATATACATTTAACTTACCTCCCCGCGATGTCCCCGGCCTTCTCTCCTTCAGCCCCGGCTGGGCCGCGGAACCATCCGCGCTCTAAAAAAAAAACGTAAAAATGTAATATATTATATGTAATGTATGTAATGTCATGTATTGTATGTAATGTATTATGTGTAATATATTATATGTAATATATTATATGTAATATATTATATGTAATGTATGTAATGTCATGTATTGTATGTAATGTATTATGTGTAATATATTATATGTAATATATTATATGTAATATATTAAATGTAATGTATGTAATGTCATGTATTGTATGTAATGTATTATATGTATGTATTGTATTGTGTTTATCTGTCTTTCCTTTTAAGGTGTGTAATTTTTTTATTTTCTGTAGTGGGGAGTGGGGTTGTAATGTATTTTTTTGTTTTCTGTACTGTAGGTTTTTTTGTTTTCTGTACTGTAGGTTTTTTTGTTTTCTGTACTGTAGGTTTTTTGTTTTCTGTAAGGTAGGTTTTTTTGTGTTCTGTAAGGTAGTTTTTTTTATTTTTTGTAATTAGAGTGTTGGGGGGGTTTATTAGGGGGTAGGTAGTGTAGGTAGGTAGTGTAAGTGTTAATAGATTAGTGTAGAGGGGGGTTAGTTTAGATTAAATGGTTTATTGGGGGTTATAGTGTAGTGTTTGTAGTTAGTGTCATGATGGTCCTTGAGGACTGTCATGGCACTTATGTGGTTAATGTTGGGTTGTAACAGGCCCATAATGGTAATAATATACCCTTATGGGACTGATGGGGTTAATTAAGGCCTTGTGGTGGTCTGTATTGACCACCATGAGTTAATGGGTTAATTTAGGCCTTATGGTGGTCTTTATTGACCACCATGAGTTAATGGGTTAATTTAGGCCTTATGGTGGTCTGGATTGACCACCATGAGTTAATGGGTTAATTTAGGCCTTATGGTGGTCTGTATTGACCACCATGAGTTAATGGGTTAATTTAGGCCTTATGGTGGTCTGGATTGACCACCATGAGTTAATGGGTTAATTTAGGCCTTATGGTGGTCTGGATTGACCACCATGAGTAAATGGGGTAATTATAGTTGCCTGGGGTTAATATTTTTAGTGCGAGTCCTTTAAGGACCCGCGAGGCGGGAAATTTAAAATTGAATTGCAGCAGGGTCACAATCGGTGCCGATCGGGGACCCCCGCTGCAGGGGGTTTATGTGGCGACACTTCGGGGGTCCCGATGGGGACCCCCAGCATATAGGGGGGTTAATTTTAGGTGCCGCGGCCGGGATTGGGTAATAGTGTGCCGCGGCCCCTTTAAGGAGCCGCGGCGGGGAATTTAAAAGTTTGAAATGCAGCGGGGGGCCTGATCTATGCAGATCGGGGACCCCCCCTGCAATGGGTTAATGTGGGGACACTTCGGGGGTCCCGATGGGGACCCCCAGCATAGAGGGGGGGTTAATTTGAGGTGCCGCGGCCGGGATTGGGTAATAGTGTGCCGCGGCCCCTTTAAGGAGCCGTGGCGGGGAATTTAAACGTTTGAAATGCAGCTGGGGGCCTGATCTATGCAGATCGGGGACCCCCGCTGCAATGGGTTAATGTGGGGGTGCTGCAGGGGTCCCGATAGAGACCCCTGCAGCATGGGGATGTGTATAGGGAGCAGGTGGAGCCTCACACGGCTGTCTCGGGCTGTTCCGAGGCAGCACGTAGAGGCTTTCGGATCCCTTGCGTGCACTTTTTGTGCACGTAGGGGTTCTTACGATATGCGAGAATCATGCATAGATTTAAGGCTACGTAGCTCTCTCGGAGCCTATTCTCTGCCATTTTCTCGCAGTCATATCGCAAAGCAGGCTGCGAGAGATTCGGTACTCGCAAACAGCAGGAAAACTGCCTTTTGCGAGCACCGAGAGAACTACGAGGGATAATTTAATAGGGCCCTTAGTGTCTCCTTCTCCGGCACCTCTTCTTCTCTTCACCCTCTGTCTGTGGGTGTACCACAAGGTTCAGTCCTAGGCCCCATCCTATTCTCCATCTATACATCCTCACTTGGCACCCTAATAAAATATTTTGGATTTCAGTATGATCTCTAAGCAGATGACACTCAAATCTACCTCTCAGCACCTGATCTATCCCCCTCTCTTCTAGCACATGTTTCCAACTGCCTCTCAAGCATATCCTTCTGGATGTCCGCCTACCATCTCAAACTCAACATGTCTAGGACCTAACTCCTAATCTTCCCACCAACTACTACAGCGTCAATTGTAAGAAATGGAACTATTGTAAGATCGTATATGTGCTTTAAAACGTTTGTTATTAGGGAAAGTAGGGTCACTTATGATACTTTGTTAATATTTTGGATATGGTAGTTTTTCGGGAAGTTTCACTTTTTCCTTTTGACAGCAACTAATGAACTTACCATCTCTTGGTCTTTCATTTATAAAATGATAAGGCCCACAAAATTGACAAAGCACATTCAACATTCCACAATTGTGAGTCTCTATACTTACATGTCTAAATATTGGACTATCCTGTGAAGCAAGCTGTACATTACAATCTATATCAACATTGTTAGCATTACCATATTATTGACATGTGTCTGGAACAATATTTTTTATTTTCCTATCTATCTAACGCAGCCTTTGTGACCCAGCAATATGTCTTTCGTTGTAAATGCGGTCAGACTCTTGTTGGCGTACTATTTTCTTAGACTAATCCAACTTTCGCTGTCTCCAATTTTGTTTTCGATCCTGTCCAGACATTGTTGTGATTCCTTGCTGGTTTCTGGCTTCTCAAGCCTTGAAATCTGTAATGTAATTGTAAAATTTTCATTTAGGTTCTACACATAACAGTAATTCGACACATTTTTGTTAAAAATACTGTTATTTAACTCACCACTTCCTCTTCCACAGTTGTCTTGGCAATTTGTTTACACTGTTTTTTTGGTATTGTTTTCGTCGTGTCCTCAGACTGTTGCTTTCTCCATCTCTGTTGTCGTTTCCTGTCCATACGTTTCTTGTATTCCTTCCTGCTTTCGTTGTTCTCCGCCATTGTAATCTGTAATATAAAATGTGATTGTTTGTTTTGCAGCTCTAGATTATGATAATCAGCCAGTTGTACATGAAGTAATGATTTTCTTCAACTTACCTGAGGTTGCAATGTAATGAGATGTGCAAGCGCCTTTCACACGGCTGTTATATGTGTTCTTGCAATTTGTGAATCAAACATAATGTAGAAGTTTTATTTGTTGTGTTATTTGTTTGTTAATTAATATTGATTGAAATTTGTAAATGTATAGGCTTAGGGTTAGGTACTGAAATTTAAGGGGTTAGGGTATGAGGGTTAGGGTTATGGATTTATGGTTCTGAAATGTGGTTTAGGGGTTTCTGGTTAGGGTAAGAGGGTTAGGGTACAGGGCTTATGGTTATGGCCTTAGGGTTAGGTAGTGTGGTTTAGGTGGGTAGGGTTAGAGGTTTATAATTAGGGCTTTAGGGTTTGGTTTTTATTGACGTTTATGGGGTTAGGGTAAGATGGTTATGGGCTCATAGTTAGGAAGTGAGGTTTATGGTGTTAGGCTAAGTGTGATACATTCTTTGGTGTAGGGGCTTCAGGTTATGAAGTGATGTTTAGGGGGTTAGGGGCTTAGAATGATTGATTTATGGTTATGATTTTATTTTTTGTTTAGGGTTAGGGTAAAGAAAAGAAACAACAGGGACCCCTATTCTTGTGCACACCTATATTGACTCAAGTATAGATTTCATGAAAGGGTGAAAATTAAAATTTAGCTTTAAATAAATAAATCTAGTTAAAAAATATGTTAAAATTGCAGAGGCAGGATATTAAATTCACTAATTGCTCAGGTATAATAAATCCAAGATAGATCTAAAGTGTCAGTGCTAAGTCTATTGCAGAAAGTATTATAGATCACTATAAATACAATTTAATAAAGTGCTGAAGGTGCTAAAGGTGAATAAGTGCTATAAATGCAGAAAAAGTGCTAATGCTAATAATAACAGAACCATAAACAATAGGTTCTATTTAAGTGAAATAAATATAAGGAATATTGTAATAAAGTGATATTTTCATGGGGAGATTTTCCTTTCTCTTATTAAAAGGATTTATTATCTCTAATAAATGGAGAAAATTCCCTACTATCCGGATTGTACTTAAATAGTTAAGTAGTTCCCTAAATCTTTAGGGCATAGTTGTTCTTCTCATAGTGGTTCTGAGTAAGTCTGAGCGACTGGATAAGCTCCTAAATTGTGTCAATAGTTTATACGATGTTGTTTGTAAATTTCTAATACTCTGAGCTAAGTCACTGCATGCCACACGGTTTAGATGCCTTGCGATGACGTCATAAACACGCGCGCGCGCTCCTGCATCTGACCCGCCGCACGTTTCTGGATTTTTTCAAGCTTAGCTTAACTAGATTTCATGAAATCTATACTTGAGACAATATAGGTGTGCACAAGAATAGGGGTTCCAGTTGTTTATTTTCTTTAGTGATTGACCATTATCCCTAGCAGCACCCTATTAGTTCATTAACTTGTCTCAACCTAGAGCTACCTTTTGCTTTTTATTGATTACAGGGTTAGGGTAAGATGGCTAGGCTTAGGGGCTAAAGGTTAGGTTTAGTAAGTTAGCTTTAGTTAGCTTTAGTGGGTAAGTGTAAGAATGTTTGGTTCTTAGGGACTTAAGCTTAGTGTTAGGAAGTGAGGTTTAGGGCGTTAAGGTTGGGGTAAGAGGGTTATGGTTAGGGCTTCTGTTCATGAAGTAAGGTTTAGGGTTAGGATAGGAAAGTTAGGGGCTTAGTGTTAGGGTTACGAAGTGAGGTTTAGGGATTGAGGTATAGGGGGTTAGGGTAAGAGGGTTAGGGGTTTACGGTTAGTGACCTAGGGTTAATAAAATAGATTTAGGGGTTTACATTTAGGGTAACAGTGTTAGGGTTATGGGCTTACTGTTAGATTGAGTGAGTGAAGTTTGGGGGGTTAGTGATGTGGCACTCTGTGAATAAACGTGCACTGCTGCCAAAGTGTGTGTCACTGTGAAAATTAGAGACACCTGCAATATATAAAAATTGTAGTGAAAATTCAAAATATGTAATTTTTTCCCCATTGACATGTACATTTAGTATTAATAAGAACAATATATAACTTACAATGTTTTAAATTACGTTTGCATAAAATATTTTTTTTGGGAATGAAATAAATTAAGAAATTAATAATTTATAGTTTAAGTATTATCTTCCCATATATTTGCTAATAATCATACATATATAAATTATGATGTTAAAATGTACGTGACCATGAAATGTATTATTTAGTAATTTTTTATTTAATTTAATGTAATTAATTATGTAATACATTAATAAATAATATGTCCTTACTTATAATTTGTAGATGTAGTTTGTAGAAATCATCAAGAGGTAACAGTCCAGTCACAAAACGTCCAGTCATCATCTGAGGAGAAAGAGAGAAAATTCTGGAAAGTGTCCAGTATTAGCACAAGGACAAACTTGCACATGCACAGTTTACCGTTTTCCCACCATTTTGCATACTGTTGTTTTGCAATTTCAGGTTTTGTTACAACAAAATTGTGTTTTTTCCTATGTTCTGCATGCCTTGCGATTGTTGCCTGCGTGCTTGGCGTGTTCCATGTAAGTTTTACTGTGTTTGTGAAAGACTTACGGGCTTGAGAGAGCTTTTTAGGTGTTTCGGCCTCGTTTTGATCCATTTGTGGGGGGGTTTCTGACATTTTTTTAACCTGGCTTAACTTCCATTCCCTTTGGTAGAATAACGTGGGCGGCCAGGGATAACACAGAGGAGGACCACATTCTTCTAGTGCATATAATTGTGGGCACTGTGCTTGCCCTTAGCCTCTTGCCCTCTCACCTGTGGATGGGGACACTTGCCTCCCTGGCCTGGCCCTGGGGCCTGTCCCTCCCCGAACTACCACCCCCCAGGATCAGGCCCTTTCCCCTCTTGCCCTCTCACCTGTGGATGGGGACACTTGCCTCCCTGGCCTGGCCCTGGGGCCTGTCCCTTCCCCGAACTACCACCCCCCAGGATCAGGCCCTTTCCTCCCCTCTGTCCCTCTGCTATGGTTGCCTCATGCTCGGGCCACCCTGCCACCATCAACCTCCTCCTATGCACTCCCCTCCTCCTCCTCCTCCTCTCCCTCCTCCACCTCCTCTCCCTCCTCTCTCTCCTCCACCTCCTGTCCCTCCACTGCACCTCCTCTGCATCCTCTCCTTCCTACACATATTCTCCTTCCTCTCCCTCCTCCACCTCCTCTCCCTACTCCACCTCCTCTCCCTCCTCTCCCTCCTCCACCTGGTATAATCCCCCTCTGTCAATCATCTTTAACTAGACTGCTTTTTATTGGCTGAGGGGCCTGTTTCGCACTACATTATACTGCAATTGGTTATTGACGGCCGATTATGAGTCGTCCAGCCCCTTTACAGCTTGTGTACGTGGAAAGGATTTAGGGGCTTGCATCTTAAGCTCATAACTCGCGCCATGGTCTAATTTAATAGCTTTGTAACACAGGCAAATTTCAAGCCCGTAGGCTTTGCGGATCTCACGTTGCTGCTACGGGCTTTGAATTTAATGGGGCTGTGTATCTATGTAATGGGGTCAGTCCATTAAGTGTGTCTGTTACACAAACAAGAAAAAATATAGAATTCATTAAGCTCATTCAAATAGCAATAAATAATGTCAATCTATGATATAAAACATTTTTTGTTTCAAACAGGGCCAAGAAATGTTTTTAAAGCAAAGGAAATAATTGCTCAAAAAGCAAACTTTCAGTTAAAATGTATTCAGGTCGCCCTCTAAATGTGAAGAAAATTGCTATAATTACATTTACAATTGGGCTGCTAACAGCAGAGTATTCAGTATAATAAAGACAGAAAAGAAAGATCGTGATTTTACCTTTTAATTCTTTTTTTACTTTTTTATTTTTAATTGGATATCATAATAGGTATGTTGAATGTAAAAGTAACCTTTATTGGATATAAAACACTCAAAAGAGTAAAATTCAATACAGAAGTAAATGAATAAAA
Organism: Discoglossus pictus; assembly: GCA_027410445.1. NCBI lineage: Eukaryota > Metazoa > Chordata > Amphibia > Anura > Alytidae > Discoglossus > Discoglossus pictus. The sequence goes on from CM050171.1 coordinate 106,793,069, forward strand.
AATGAAAAACATTCTACTTGTAATTTTAATAATACGCTGAGTAGTAGTTTAGATATTCATTTAAAGGTGAAATATAATGAGTCTAGGAAGAGAAAATCTTATACGTCATTGTGACAATGGACATGATACCCTACGCAGTGCCTAGGATCCAGACTAACCGGGCCAGACTCAAATCTGTTCCCCCTACTTTTCCCCTTCAGACTCATGATAGTGAAAATTTGTCTGGATTTCCTGAACTACTGATTTATTGGACCTTCTTGCAGTTCGATGGTCTCTAAGTAGTTTTTGCCAACATCATAATTCAAAGGTGTAAATTCTATGGTGCTCAGACTTCTTTATGGTCCAGCTCTCACATCCGTATGTTACTACTGGAAATACCACAGTTATAACTATGCAGACTTTTGTTGATAATGTAATATCTTTACTTTTTACTAGCTTTCTTCCCCAAAAGCAAATGTCTTTTAATTACATGACTACAGTCACCATCTGGAGAGATCTTGGATCCCAGGAAAATAAAAGCTATCACTGCCTTCACTTCTTCCCCATCTATTTGCCAGGAACTGATATTGCATTTGAAATGATCTTCGTCTTTTTAACGTTGAGCAGCAGGCCAACTTTTGCACTCTCTTCGTTCACCCTCATCAATAAGTCCTTTACTTCCTCCTCACTTTCAGCCATCAAAGTAGTATCATCCACTTATCTGAGGTTGTTGATATTCCTTCCAGCAATATTGATTCCAGCTTTGGATACATCCAGTCTGGCGTTACGAATAATGTACTCTGAATATAAGTTAAAGAAATAAGGTGACAATATACAACCTTGTTGCACACCTTTTCCGATTTTGAACTATTCTGATGTCCCATGTTCGGTTCTGACCGTGGCTTCTTGGTCCAGATATAGATTCTTCAGGAGGAGGATTATATTGTCTGGTACCTCAATCTCTTTAAGAACTTGACAAATTTAGTTGTGATCCACACAGTCAGATGTTTTACAATAGTCTATGAAGCAGAAGAAAATGCTTTTCTGGAACTTTTTTGCTTTCTATATTACCTATTATCTCTATTATTATTGGACATTGGCAATTTGATCTCTTGTTCCTCTTCCTCTGCGGAACCCAGCTGGCACATCTGGTAGTTCCCAGTCATATATTGTTGGAGTCATGCATGTAGAATCTTTAGATTGTAAGTCTGCGAGTTTCAATCCTGCGCTGTGCTTTAGGGAAAGCGCTATGGACACCGGATTCCAAGCTCAAAGACAGGGCCATCCACTCTTTGCAATGTGTGAATCTTGAACTTGTCATTGCCTGTAACTTAACTTATGTATAGCGCTACGGAATATGTTGGCGCGTTACAAATAAACGATAATAATAATAATAATGTAGAATCTTAAGCATTACCTTGCTGGAATGTGAAATGAGTGCAATTGTTGGATAATTGGAGCACTCTTTGGCACTGCCTTTTTTGGGGATTGGGATGTAGACTGACCTTTTCCAGTCTATTGGCCATTGTTGAGTTTTCAAAATTTGTTGGTATAAGACAAGCAACACTTTCACAGCGACATCTTGTCGAATTTTGAATAGTTGGGATTGAATCAACTCCCGAAACCTTGTTAATAGCAAGGCATCCTAAGGCCCATTTCACTTTACTCTCCAAGATCTCTTGCTTTAGCGCACTGAACAAACGATTGAGGTCAGTGCAGTGGTGGAGCTAGTGCATGGGGGTGCCCCAGTGCAAAAACAATTTTTTTTTTAATGCTTCCTGAACCCCCTCCAACATCAACTCACAGTACATATACAGTGGGGGTGGGGGGGAGGGGGAGTATTCTGGCTCCCGGGTGTCTTTTATACAGGTAATGAGCTGAGATTAGCAGCACTTACTTAAAGGGAGTGCTCCTAATCTCAGCCCGTTACCTGTATAAAAGACACCTGTCCACAAAAGCAATCAATCAATCAGATTCCAAACTCTCCACCATGGCCAAGACCAAAGAGCTGTCCAAGGATGTCAGGGAAAAGATTATAGACCTACACAAGGCTGGAATGGGCTACAAGATCATCAACAAGCAGCTCGGTGAGAAGGTGACAACAGTTGGTGCAATTATTCGCAAATGGAAGAAACACAAAATAACTGCCAGTCTCCCTTGGTCTGGTGCTGCATGCAAGATCTCACTTTGTGGAGTTTCAATGACCATGAGAATGGTGAGGAATCAGCCCGGAACTAAAGGGGAGGATCTTGTTGATGATCTCAAGGCAGCTGGGGCCATAGTCACCAAGAAAACCATTGGTAACACACTACGACATGAAGGACTGAAATCCTGCAGCGCCTGCAAGGTCCCCATGTTCAATAAAAGCACATGTACAGGCCTGTCTGAAGGTTGCCAATGAACATCTGAATGATTCAGAGGAGAACTGCGTGAAAGTGTTGTGGTCAGATGAGACCAAAATCAAGCTCTTTGGCATCAACTCAACTCGACATGTTTGATTGAGGCGGAATGCTGCCTATAACCCCAAGAACACCATCCCAATTGTCAAACATGAAGGTGGAAACATTATGCTTTAGGGGTGTTTTTCTACTAAGGGGACAGGACAACTGCACTGCATCAAAGGCACGATGGACGGGGCCATGTACCATCAAATTTTAGGTGAAAACCTCTGTCCCTCAGCCAGGGCATTGAAAATGGGTCATGGATGGGTATTCCAGCATGACAATGACCCAAAACACACAGCCAAGTCAACAAAGGAGTGGCTCAAGAAGAAGCACATGAAGGTCCCCGAGTTGCCTAGCCAGTCTCCAGACCTTAATCCCATAGAAAATCTGTGAAGGAGTTAATGGTTCGAGTTGCCAAACATCAGCCTCAAAATCTTAATGACTTGGAGAGGATCTGCAAAGAAGAGTGGGACAAAATCTCTCCTGAAATGTGTGCTAACTTGGTGGCCAAATACAAGAAACGTCTGACCTCTGTGATTACTAACAGGGGTTTTGCCACCAAGTTGAAGGGGTCAAATACTTATTTCCCTCATTGACCTGCAAATCAATATATACGTTTTTTTACATGTTTTTTTTTTTTTTTATTATTATTCTGTCTCTCACTGTTGAAATACACCTACCATTAAAATTACAGACTGATCATTTATTTGTCAGTGGACAAACGTTCAAAAACAGCAGCGGATCAAATACTTTCCCCACCCACTGTATATATACACACACACACGTGTATATATATATATATTTATATATATATATATATATATATATATATATATATATATATATATGAATATATATACTTCCTTACCTGCCCAATGCTAATTTTCACTTCCCAGGGGTGAGGAGGGGTCACGGATGGTCGAGGGAGACCACAGGCGGCTGTTAGCGGCACAAGGGGTCCCTGGGGTTACAGTGGGCTGTGGGGGATGTGGGGGCCACAGGGGGGCCACAGGGGGGCAACAGGGGCCACAGGGGGCATGCGGGGGCCTCGGTGGCCACAGGGAACCTACTGCGGCCACAAGGAGCCCATGGGAGGACCATGGGGGCACAGTGGGGCTGGGGGAGGGAGTTGCAGGAGCCACAGATTGGCCATGCGGGCCACAGGGGACCCACAGGGGTTACAGGAGACCAACGGGAGGTCCACGGGAGCCACAGAGGCCCCACAGAAGCCGAAGGGGGCTGCAGGATGTCCGCAGGGGCCACAGGGGGCAATGCATATATATATATATATATATATATATACATACAGTATATCCATTTACATAAACATTTACACATATATATATATATATATATATATATATATATATACATACATACACATCTATATATATATATATATATATATATATATATATATACATATTTATATATATATATATATATATATATATACATACACAAACACATAGATATATATATATATATATATATATATATATATATATATATATATATATATATATATATATATATATATATATATATAAATACTTCCTTACCTTACTTTCCTTATTAGGAGTTGTATATTAGTAAAATAATTTACTTAAATATGAAATATACTCCTATAGTGGGGTTTGAATTCCTCGATGATGAATATCAGCATCTTGGGTGGTACCATGGACTCCTATTATTAATATTATAATCTTTATTTGTAATGCGCCAACATATTCTGTAGCGCTGTACAGGGGTTAAGTACATGGCAAAAATTTAACACCTTATAAATAATAGGGGCCCATGTTTTTGAGCTTAAAATCACGTGTACATGGAGCTTTTTTTCAAAGCAATGACACAAGATTTTAAACTTGCAAACTTACACCTAACAATAAACTGTTGCCATAATCTAATGTATAGCCATGGGAATCCTTATGTACCCCCATAGCACCTAACTTTAACATTAACCCATTACCATGTGGGTCCCTGTCACGTCTATAAGGAGCCCTACTGTAGTAGTCCATAAGGAACTCCATGGTTATAGGATAGTATAGTAATATATTTTAAATTTCAATAAAATTGTATAATTAATATTTAAGTATTAATGTAAAACACTCACTGTGAAATATAACACAGGGACCCCATGTCATGGGGTTAATATTAGGTGTCATGAGGGTCCATACAGCCCCCATTATAACAGGTCACGTTTAACAGTTTAAGTTATACATTAGATTACCATGGAGGTCTATAGGGATCCACCTGGTAGCAGTTTACCATGCAGTTAATATAGTTAAAAGACCCCTGTGTAGGTACTGTGGCCCATCAAAAGCACAAGGAAGGGGAATGTTATGAGGAACTGCATATTTGCCACCCAATATGGCTGAGCTGATGGACAGAGCTGTTAAGCTGCACAAGCTTGACCCTTATAGCATGTGTGCTACTACGATCACAATATGTAAAAGGGTGAATATACAGTGTTACATTGTCCATTAACACGTCTAAAAAAATAGTGTGTTAGTAAATCGCATTGAGACCTGAAGAGCACTAATACCTGTTATTCTTGTTATTAAATGTATCCCTTATTGTTTCCAAATGCACTCTACATTCCAGTTTAGTTCAACTCATTTCTATTGTTAAACAACGAGCAGAAAAATCACAAAATGTAAGTCATTTAAATTTATACATTTTTAACCACATTAAATTCCAAGCCAGTAACTTCAACGAGAACCTTGTAATGGCTGCGGGCTTGAAATTTGGCCCGAGTTACGGTGCTATGAAATTTGAAAGGCAAAACCGCAAACCATTTGTCAGCCGTCGGATTTGCGGGCTAGAACGTAATCAATTAAACCCACAATTAAGCGTAGTTATTGGTTTAGATGGAGCCAATGGAAACAGAGATCATCAGCATTGCGTCACAAGAAAATGGTGGATGGATTTCAAAGTCCTACGTGGTTCAATTACGATCTACAAGTGAACCCATATTCCAGTCAAGATGCAATATTAATAAAGCCTCAAATACGATATTCTATCACATGCGAGTTACAGTATATGTATTAACACATTGATTGCAGGGATCGATATAACACAATAAATATACATGAAATTAAGTATTTTTCTGAGCAGATTTGTGGGCTTGTGTTCTATTATTTCTAAGCACTAACATCACTTTGCCTTTTAATATTAGTACAGTAGTGAGTTTTTATTAGCTTTACAAGTGCTACGTATTGGACTTTATCCCCCTTGTGGGTCCTCTCGAGCACACGTTGGACTTTGGGCTCCATTTGCGTGTTACGGGATTGTTCGCGATAAACTTTGTTGCAATTTAATAGCTAAATTGAAAACGTAGCGGTTACAGGCATGACAGATCAAAGGACTTACAGCCGTGATGTTCAACACTGCTCAACACGTAGGCTTTTTTCAGCCTTGCTGCATCTTAACCCGCAAGTCGTCTGCGGCCTGCGTTACGGGACTAATTTAATAGCAAAAAGTCCTAAGATCTATGTTAGGGGTTAAGTTTTAACACGTAGGTAGGAATTTTATTTTTTGAGCATTTACCCCATCTGAACAGATTATTTGAAAACTGAATTTTGATAAGAACCAAATAAGAACCAAAAAAAGTCCCATCGAATTTACCCTTTTATCTACCTCATCTAAATATAGATAGATCATTGAGCTTAAAGGAGTGCATTTTAAGCATAAATACCATGAAACATCTGAATACCTATAAAGTCTTATCATGCAAAAAAACTGTGATACGCATTTTAACAGACTGATTTTATTTGTATAAATTAAAGTTTCAATGCAATTTGCTCACAGCTATATTAGACTTGGAGACCCCTAGTAAAGCAGGACATCCCGGGGGCTCGGTTAGCTGGCAATTTAACACATAGCACTATGGGAAATGAAGAGCGGCTTCACTGCAGTGTGGCAAAACTGCCAATTTTGATTAAAAATATAAGCTCAAAATATGGAAAATGAAGGATTTTGTTGGTATTAGCACATACAGCAGTTTAAACAATATACTGGCAGAGAAAGAAATAAGCATTATCTGTCATAAACATTAAAGGACCATTGTGGCCAGAAATGTAAAATGCACTATTTTAAAGAACTTCCCTTTAAAATACATAGAATGTTTTTAGAATACAAAAATAAAATAATACAGCCTGTAATATATTACCTTTTATATGCTGTTGGATCTGTCATTTGGGTTTCTGAGAATCAACTTCCTGAAGTAGTAGACTTTGATGACACAAGTTCTATCTACACAATGTGGAACCAATAAGTGCCAGAGCTTTCATCAGCAGTAATGGAAAGCTTATTAATTTACAAGGACACACCTTCCTCAAAAATATCAACCGTCAAAATAAAATGAATGCCTGCAATAAAGAATAATTTTATATAAAGTTAAAAAAAAGCAAATGCCTGTTACAGTAGACTCTCAGTTAACCAGAACTCCCAAGCAACCAACATTTTTTTTTAATACTGTACTTTAAATACAAATTAATTTTTTTAGGGCTTAACAAATGCCAGGAGCCAGGTTGTCATGCCATAAAATGCTCACAGGCACCTAGATTTCATCCACTGCACATCTCTCAGTGTTACCTGGAAGCAGACATGCATGAGTGACTGAGCCAGGGCAGTGTTTGCGTTACATTCCCCGGGGTCAGCACAGCACCCTCCAGCTGAATGTACCTGTGTGTAAGTGAGGAGTGAAAGCTGCTGCTAGAACAACCCTCACTAATATACTTAGCAGAGCATCCTATGTGTAGCTAATCTAGGCCTATTTTAATAGTGACTCTCAAGCAACCAGAAACTACATTTATCCAGCATCTACCAATCCCTGTGGGTACCAGTTAATTGAGAATCTAATGTAAATACTTTTTACTTTCTAAAAATATTTGTATTTTATTACCTTATTCCAAAGGACCATATTGAAAATTGGCCCTTTAAACAAACCATCTGTCATATGAATTATTGCTTATAGTATAATAATATATTAGTAATTTAATTTAAAATAATATTACATCAATGCATCTACAAACACCCATATGCTGCTTTTCATATCTGTTTTTTTATGTTGTGCTGTATTTTTTATTTCTAATGCCTCAAATGGTCTAGGCACCCGGCCCAAACAAGCCATTACCTCTGCAGGATGTAAGTAGTTATTAAGCTGGCTTATTATTTGCTGTATTCAACAACCAATCTACTCACCCAAGGATGCTGAGAAAAACATGCATTTAATTCACTGTCCAGCTCCAGAACAGCAAGTATACATTAGTGCTCACGTGAGACATATCAGGGATAACACATCATAAATGTAGAATTGCGGTTTGTTTGTTTGTTTACTGAACGATAGTTGTAAAAAAATTGGTGCGGAAAGATATTAACTGAAAGTACTATATTCACTCAGTTGATGGGTAAGAAATATAGGACCTGATTCAATTCCAAGCCTGCAACACGATCACTGTAGGCCGTATGTCCTCGAGTGTGTTGCTGGTTCCTGATCGTCTCTGATTGCAATGCTATTTAATTGCTGAAGCCCGCAAGTAACAGGCCCAAAGCCCAAACATGCACTGGTTCGTAGCAGTTCAGGGCGGGAACATGATCAATTCAGCAAGCTGGTAATCTCCCATTTCGAATCAGCCAATAGAAAATGAGGCTGTCATTATTACGGCAGTAAAACATGCAGGTTACATGTCAAACAATTAGGTTCGGGGGTCCGATATGCAAAGAGACTCTCAAACCTGTAAAATAAAGAATTATGAAAATGAATGTTCTAGTCCATGTGGGTGGCCTGATATATATTAACTCATTGATACCCAAGATCGATTTAGCCCCGAAATGAAACATAAAAATAAATTTAATTTCCTGCCAATTTGTGAGCTTGAGACTGTTGTGCAATTAATTCTAATACCTGTCATTGCTTTCCCCGTTATTTACAGTGCAGGATTGATTTATTTTTTGCATTGCAGTGCTGCGAATAGGTGTTTTAGCCCCTTGTGGGTCCCATCTAGCGCTTGAAGGATTTTCTCCTTCTTTTGCCATTTACGGATGTGAAAATATTTGCGGGCTTCGGTAAAATTATCAATTGAATAGCGATTTGCGACTTTAGCGATCGTAACTCTTGCAAAAGTAAAAAATCAAAGGCTTCCGGAGGTGGTAAGCTACGGGTTTAACCATTGCAATTTTTTCAAGGCTGTAACTCGTAACCGGTTTGGAGCCCCCAAAAAGACGCCAATTGAATAGCAAATTAACTTGTAACCTTACTTACGGGCTACAGTAACATGCGAAAGCTCAATTGAATTGGGGTCATATTTTTTATAAGATAAATATAGATAGATTTGTCAGTACCGCGCACTAGTCAAATCCTGTTCTTTAAATGATAATTTAAAGTGACACAACAAAGGTTTTATTGCACAAATGAAAAGTACAGGGAGTGCAGAATTATTAGGCAAATGAGTATTTTGACCACATCATCCTCTTTATGCATGTTGTCTTACTCCAAGCTGTATAGGCTCGAAAGCCTACTACCAATTAAGCATATTAGGTGATGTGCATCTCTGTAATGAGAAGGGGTGTGGTCTAATGACATCAACACCCTATATCAGGTGTGCATAATTATTAGGCAACTTCCTTTCCTTTGGCAAAATGGGTCAAAAGAAGGACTTGACAGGCTCAGAAAAGTAAAAAATGTGAGATATCTTGCAGAGGGATGCAGCACTCTTAAAATTGCAAAGCTTCTGAAGCGTGATCATCGAACAATCAAGCGTTTCATTCAAAATAGTCAACAGGGTCGCAAGAAGCGTGTGAAAAAACCAAGGCGCAAAATAACTGCCCATGAACTGAGAAAAGTCAAGCGTGCAGCTGCCACGAGGCCACTTGCCACCAGTTTGGCCATATTTCAGAGCTGCAACATCACTGGAGTGCCCAAAAGCACAAGGTGTGCAATACTCAGAGACATGGCCAAGGTAAAAAAGGCTGAAAGACGACCACCATTGAACAAGACACACAAGCTGAAACGTCAAGACAGGGCCAAGAAATATCTCAAGACTGATTTTTCTAAGGTTTTATGGACTGATGAAATGAGAGTGAGTCTTGATGGGCCAGATGGATGGGCCCGTGGCTGGATTGCTAAAGGGCAGAGAGCTCCAGTCCGACTCAGACGCCAGCAAGGTGGAGGTGGAGTACTGGTTTGGGCTGGTATCATCAAAGATGAGCTTGTGGGGCCTTTTCGGGTTGAGGATGGAGTCAAGCTCAACTCCCAGTCCTACTGCCAGTTCCTGGAAGACACCTTCTTCAAGCAGTGGTACAGGAAGAAGTCTGCATCCTTCAAGAAAAACATGATTTTCATGCAGGACAATGCTCCATCACACACGTCCAAGTACTCCACAGCGTGGCTGGCAAGAAAGGGTATAAAAGAGGAAAATCTAATGACATGGCCTCCTTGTTCACCTGATCTGAACCCCATTGAGAACCTGTGGTCCATCATCAAATGTGAGATTTACAAGGAGGGAAAACAGTACACCTCTCTGAACAGTGTCTGGGAGGCTGTGGTTGCTGCTGCACGCAATGTTGATGGTGAACAGATCAAAACACTGACAGAATCCATGGATGGCAGGCTTTTGAGTGTCCTTGCAAAGAAAGGTGGCTATATTGGTCACTGATTTGTTTTTGTTTTGTTTTTGAATATCAGAAATGTATATTTGTGAATGTTGAGATGTTATATTGGTTTCACTGGTAAAAATAAATAATTGAAATGGGTATATATATTTTTTTTGTTAAGTTGCCTAATAATTATGCACAGTAATAGTCACCTGCACACACAGATATCCCCCTAAAAAAGCTAAAACTAAAAACAAACTAAAAACTACTTCCAAAAATATTCAGCTTTGATATTAATGAGTTTTTTGGGTTCATTGAGAACATGGTTGTTGTTCAATAATAAAATTAATCCTCAAAAATACAACTTGCCTAATAATTCTGCACTCCCTGTACACATATAAATAAATATAATGACAATTAGATCTTATTAACAATTTGGAGTGAAATTTAGTTTGGACGTTGTGTATTTTCATTATGCAAAAAAGGCCTCCCACTCCCTAATGAGTTAACTTTCATAGTGGGGGATATGAAACCCTACGATCATCTGACCTAGTAGACCTAGACATAACATGAGAATTATGATCTTGGTGTTCTTGTATTGTAAGCCTTTATCATTATTCTGATGTACATGTATAGATCTACCTATTGGGCATGCATGTGAGCTATTCACCAAAATCTCTTTTTATTTGAAAATAGACTTTCTACTGAAATAAATGCACATGTTGCGCATCCTTTCAACACTTCCGAAACACATATGCTATATTCACCAGTGAACTTAAAGGCATGTCTAAGTTTACTGGGTTATGAATGCATCTGATAGAGGAGAATCAGTAGTGTATGCAAACATTTTTTGCATGAAAAAATAAACATTTATAAGCTCACCCTGATGTTTGCTAAATCCCTTCAGTTTGCAAGCTGCAGCTTTTGTTAGCTGATACCCCTGAAAATACTTGCTAAGATAAGCATAACATTCATAATTTGTTTTGGCCATACAAGAGAAAGCATGGGTTAGCTGATACATTTGTATCATACGATGTGGTTCCTGTGTTGCAAAGCAGCCTGAGATTCTCTCTCTATCCTTGTGCTCGGATTCAGACCCCACCCAACTATGTGATCCCATCCTGTAGCAAGTACTTTCTTTGAAAGGTCAAACTCTGTACCTAGCTGAATTTCCGGTGTGTACTTGGTTATGTAAGCTCCCCGTGGGTGTGCAAAGCTGGATTTTACTTTCCTGCCTATAACTTTGTAAGTACACTGAACTTATCTATATAACACATATTTTTTGTGATAATCACTTCATGTTTCTTACCAAACACTGGAAACCCAGGAAAAGTATATATACATTTAAGTAAGCAGAGGGGTAGAACATCTCTGCTCCTTATATAAAATGTACTGCTTAGGAATCACAGCAGTTTGTTTCCATTATAAGGGTAATACAGACTCATACCTGAGAAGAATTCAGATCAACATACTTTGGAATGTGAATATCCAATAAAAAATATATATGTATGCAGCCTAGAAATTCTCTGATTGCAAGCCAAGATCTACTTGCATAGTATCAGACCCATAATAATTGATAACAATTTATGGGAAATTAGGCTTAAAAATTTTATCAAAATAATATATCTTGAGAAGGTCTCACTTAACGCGCTAGAGAGAACATTATGGAGAGATAACAATTCTAATGTTACAATCTGTGAGGCGCACAGTGTTCTGATGTGATGTACAATGTCTCACTTTAGTTAAATACTAACCATAGAGCTATACAGTTTACAGTAACATTGTGTCAATCTGCAGAACAATATTATGAATCATAATCCTCTCAGTGAAAGAATTTAATTTACTGGGTCAAATTGATCTAAGTAACATATGTATCTTTCCATATGAGCCAGCTGCAACTTTATAATAATGTAACAATCTTAATGTTTCAGTCCCTCATACACTAAGTGTATTTGTGTGCCTTGTGTTTAGTGATAAATTAACCACAGATCCAGAGTACATAAGAACACACAGTGTCTTAACCCATTGTATTCACGACAAGGATTCAACACCCTGTTCGAAAACTCTCTCATGCACTGTGTATTTGTGTGCTTTATGTATAGTGGAACATTAAAGGGCTCATTTTTTCACATATGGTGGAGGTGCCCTGAGTTACCCACCTTTGTCAAGAAGTCTTTGCAATTGCTTCAGACCTTTTTGATCTTCAGACTTCTCCAAAGGCTGAAGTAAGTCTCTTGGGTCATCATGTCCACTCCCTTTCCACCTCCCAAAACAAATTAGTGCAATTTATAATGCTAGAAACAAAAAGGCATATTTCCCGACAATGAAAAACTTCTTCTCTTACACCTACATATGGTTATTAATAAATTAAATTATCTCCTCATTAATGAGAGACTTTCCCACACTCTTGAAGACTCTTTCCCAAACTTCCTGAACATATGGAATCCTTGATTGGCATCCCCACATAGTATCATTATATTCCAACCCTAGACTACATAGGGACACTTTAACAACCATATATTCTTCAAGCTGGTCAGCTGGCAGGTGTACCCGCTCCAGAGGTAGCGGTTAGAGGTAAGCCTATGATACTATTGTACAATATTTTTATCTGAGATGTTAATAAAAGTTGATAATGTTGACTTCCCCCACCCTTGAGTAGTTATAGTTTAAAATATTCTAAAATAGAAAATTTAGGTAAATATTCTACAAGGAAATGGAAATGTAACTTACAAGGAAATGGTAATTTCATGTAGTTTTTTTTTATACTTTATTGTACCATCTCTGACAGAGAATTGTTTTTTATTGTGTAAATCTATTGTTTTGTATCTTTTGCAACCTTTATAAGACTGAAAAACATTGTTATCTAGACCTATTTTATCTACTAATAAAACTGATTGGAAAAAAAAATGCACATACAAAAATGTTAACATGCTTTTAGAAGATCTTTACTGTGATGTGGTGCAAACTGTGCTGAATTAAGTGGCCCTTTAACCATAGAGCTATATTTTATAAAGACGCACAGTGTCTCATTCTGTGCTTTTACGATAGGCATTCTACCCACTTTTAGAAAACATTATATGGAATGGATATTAGATCTGTCCATGACATTTTACTTAAACTGAGCTTTGACATACATATAAATATCAGTCTGAAAGCAAATTGTGCTTTTTTAAAGAATCTGAAGCAGGAAATAAATTCTCATACAGTAAAGCTATTAAAATAAACTCCCTTTATGTGAGCTCAAATAATATTTTGTTGTCCTTTACCTCTGAGTCTCATATTGCTATTGGATTGAATAATAATAGAAGCAACAAACTACACTTTGATTATTACTCAACTAGCGACTTACTCGTCAAAAAATGACGGCAATACAATTGTAAGGCTGGGAATGCTGTTTGGCACACAATGTAAGGTTTTTGGTCATCTAAGCACCTTCAGCGCTCATTGCAAGCCCCGGTGCTCATTGCGAACCTCTCCCCTAGTGTACTTTTGCTCATCTGAGCACACTCTGCGCTCATTGTGAGCTCCACTCATTGTGAGCCTCTCCGCTCGTTTAGTGGTGTGAGCACCTTTGGCGCTCATTTCAAGGGCCGCACTGATCGCCTTTGGTGCTCATTGCGATCCTCTCCCCTTGTGTACTTTTGCTCCTCTGAGCAATCTGGTCGCTCATTGTGACCCCTGCGCTGAACACCTTTGGCGCTCATTGTGATCCTCTCCTCTGCTCTACTTTTGGTTCTCTGAGCACCCTGTCGCTGATTGGGTGCCCCGCGCTGAGCCACGGTGCTCATTGTGAGGCTCTCCGCTCATGTAGTTTTGGTGGTCTAAGCACCTTTGTCAGTCATTGCAAGCGGCACGGTGATTGGCTTTGCCGCTTATTGGGAGCCTCTCCCCTCGTGTACTTTTGGTCCTCTGATCACCCTCAGCGCTGAACGCCTTTGTGGCTCATTGCGATCCTCTCCCCTGTTCCTTTTTTTCTTCTATATATATATTTTGTAATGCTAATTAATGAATTAATCTACTTTACCTATTTGTAATTAATATATCCAGCAATCAATATCCTGAAGAGCTAACAAACTGTTTTGATTTCCCTGCAGCATACAATGTACATTTGCACTGTTGCTGACCTGAGGTGTAAGTGTCAGCAATGTGTGAAGTGTGCAGTGTAAATAGGCTGTGTGCGTGAGGGGAAACCATTTGTTTAGCTGTGTAATTGGGCATTTTGAAATGGTAATGTTATTAGTTGTAAGTTAGTGTTGTAAAATGTCAGTGATTGTGTATGAGCCCACAAGCGTTAGCAACAACCCGTATTGCTCACAAGTATATATGTGACTAGGGAATTGCCCGTCAAAAAATGACGGCAATAAAATTGTATGGCGGGTAATGCTGTTTGGTGGAGACACGCAGTAAATGGGTTTTGTGTTTATTGTGATATTTTTTGCTTTTGTGTATATTTGTTTTTGTATGCTAATTAAATAATTAATAAATGAATATACTTTACCTATTTTGTGGTAATATATGCAGGAAGCATTGTGCTGAAGAGCTGACAATCTGTTTTGATGCTCCTGCAGCATACAATGTCGGTTTGCACTGCTGTGGAGCTGAGGTGTAAGTGTCAGCAATGTGTGCAGTGTGTAGTGTAAATCGGCTGCGTGCACGAGGAATATCCGTTAGGGTAGCTGTGTACTTCCGCATCAAGTTAGAGTTGTAAAATGGCGGCTAATGCGTATGTGGTACGCGGCTGTGGATGTTTTAGCGTCCTTGTTAATAGTGTATCTTGGACCTCGTACGGCTTTTTTGGAAAAGCAGTATGTGCTTGCTGGTGTTTAGTGTCCTGTAGCCTCGTTTTCGTTTCTTTCAGCGGCCATCTTTTTTCTCAGGGATTTTTGTGTGTCTAAACTCTTGATTTTGGACTTAAATTGAGGTGTAACTTCACTTGCAGAGGTCCTGGGTGCCCCCCCTTGCTGTAGGTAAGCTTTTTATGTATTTGTTGTTTGTATTTATTGTGTTTTTAATGTTTTTATGTGCGCGCAGTTCGGGTGTTAAGGTTGTATTTTTGCGAGTTCGTAATGGGTTTTTTCTAAGTTTTTTGCTGGTAAGTCCGTAAATTTTTGGGTGTAAGTCCCGTCTCAGGCTGATTGCAGCTGATGCGGGAGCCTCCTCCTCCGCAAATGCGGCCCCTCGCATTGCGATGGCCGCAGTTGCTGCGAGCTCGCTGTGCGAGCCCGCAGCGTTAGCAACAACCCACATGCTCACAACTATATATGTAACTAGCAACTTGCCCGTCAAAAAATGACGGCAATGAAATTGTAAGTGAGCTAATGCTGTTTGGTGTATAATAATTAAATAAATAATACATTAATAAATAATATACTTTACCTATTTTGAAGTAATATATGCAGGAAGCATTCTGTTGAAGAGCTGACAATCTGTTTTGATGTTGCTGGATATTAGTGGTGTGGAGCTTCTGTGTAAGCATGATGAATGTGTGCAGTGTAATAGTGTGCGTGCGCGAGACCAAACCGTTAGCGTAGCTGTGTACTGCCGCATTAAAATGGCGGCAAATGTGTGGTATGCGTCTGTAGCGGAATATCCGTAGGTGTTTTGTGGTGTTTTGCGTGTTTCTTGTGGTGTTTTGCGTGTTTAGAGTGCTGTAGCCTCGTTTTCGTTTTGTTCGGCGGTATTTTTTCTCTCGCTTAGAGAATTTTTTGGTGTCTAAACTCTTTTATTTTGAGTTAAATGAAGGTGTAACTTTTTGAGGTCCTGAATGCTCCCTCTTGCTGTAGGTAAGCTTTTTATGTATGTGTTGTGTGTATTTATTGTGTTTTTCCTTTTTTCATGTTTCTAACGTGTTTCATGTGTCTAACGTGTCTCGTATGTTGTTTGCGTTGCGACGTAAAGTTTGCGAGGGTCGCAGTTGCTGTCAAGGAGCGCCTGCGGCGTTCTTTGCCAGCAACTGCGGCTACGCGAGCCTGCAAGCGTGAGCAACGGCTCGAGCTGGCTCGCATGCTCACAACTATATATGTGACGGATTCTGGTTCACAGTGCACAGTGCAAATTCTTGAGTGACGCTGTTGATGCAGAGTCTGAATAGTAAGAAAAGGGGAAAGATTCAGCTTTAGGTTACATATGTATTAGTATCATATTATTTTTTGCTATGAGTTTCAGTAAATTAATGTCATTTAAATATACTTGTTTAATTAGTTTCAGTTAACATTAGTTTGTTTTAGGGCCTACACACATAAATGTGCATGTCACATGTCACTATACATGATATACATGTATGTGCGTGTCACATATCACTCTACATAAATCACATTTTCATAGTTAAAGTTGTTTTTTTTAATGTCATTTAAATATACTTGTTTAATTAGTTTTGGTTAAGATTAGTTTGTTGTAGGGGCTATACACATAAATGTGCGTGTCACATGTCACTATACATGAATCACAGTTTCATAGTTAAAGTTGTTTTTTTTTGTCCTGTCTTGATAATAAAATGTAATATATTATAGCTTACCTCTCAGTTGTAATTTGCACAATGTAAAGTAGGAAATTAGGAAACAATTCTCTTCTCAAGTAACAGCAGCAGTTAACTATCCAGTCACTTCGTTCATCACCTGAGTAGAAATGTAGAATTTTCTGGAAAGTAGGCAGTATTTATAAACTTTCAAGTGCCTCAGACCGTTAGAACGCAATACGCATGCGCTATTTGCGTTCCAGCTTACACTTTGCGTTCCATCCGCCATTTTATGCATAGTAGTTTTCAAAATGGTGGTTAATATCAGTGTGGTATGTGCCGCATAGTATGTGTTTCAGTTTTGCGAGTCACTGTAGTATAGTTACGTCTGTAGCCTCGTTTTCGTTTTGTTCGGCGGCCATTTTTTCTCTTGCTTAGGTGATTTTTGGCAGTTTAAACTTTTTTGGACTTAAATTGAAGTTTAAATTAACTTTTTGAGGTGCCGGATGCCCTCCCCCCCTTGCTGTAAGTAAGCTTTTTATGTGTTCGTTGTGTTTATTTCTTGTGTTTCTGATGTTTTCATGCGCGCCGTTTTCAGGCGGTTTTGCGTGTTGAGAATGGGTCGTTTCGCGGACTTATTTTTTTGAGAGGTGGCCGTATTTTTTTTGCGAGGGACGCAGTTGGTTTTTCCGTGTACGACGCAGTTGTTTTTTTCGTGCGTGTGTGTGTTAACCGCGTGAGGCGCCTTTGAGTTTTTTTTCTAAGTCGTGCGTGTGTGTTAACAACACATCCGACGTTGGGTCTTCCACCACCACAAATGCGGCCCCTCGCTTCGCGAGGGTCCGCATTTGCGGACAAACACAGCCGACGTGGGATGCTCCACCACCCCAAATGTGGCCCCTCGCTTCGCGAGGATCCGCATTTGCGGGTAACTGCGTCCCTCGCTTTGTGCGCCCGCAAGCATTAGCAACAACTCGCATGCTCACAACTATATATGTAATTGTTGCTCTGCAGTAATTTTACAAATTTTAACCAATCATATTTTGGTTATTTGAATAAATATCAATAAACATTTGAGGGTTTAATGATAGTCTGCATGCAAAAAGGATATTTAATAAGCATCTGAGGGGCTTTCATGTGAATTGCTGTGTTATATGTGCTCTATTTCCTATTGCAAAAATTGCCATTGCAGCTCTTTGCAACTCATTACAGCCCCTGATATGGTTTATTAGATATCACTGTGTATATTTAGCAATGGGTGAAAACTAACAATATAACTCATAAAGTAAATACAACATTTTCTCACTCAGTCTGTACAGCTGGTTCTAATAAATGCCTCTGGCCGATGCAGCTCATTATGCATATAACTAATATTGGGGTGGATACAAGCACTCTGAAACCTAAAACTACAAATGCACATAGATCAATACATTTAGCTGCAGATTCAAAAAGAAAAATGTTTTCTACTTGTTTTTCAGTCCTTTATCTGATGGCACATCTGGTGGCTTTAAAATAAGGAGATCTTAATACATTATTATTATTATTATTATCATCTTTTATTTATGATGCACCAACATATTCCGTAGCGCTCTACAGGGGATACGAACAAGGAAATACAATATACAATATTGACAACTGCAGAAAATGGAGGGCCCTGTTTTGAGTTTTAAGTCTTGAAAAAAATATTTTTTTCCAAAACACCCTACAAAAATGGAAACATGCTACTTACAATCTAAAGGGAAAGGGAAAGGCAAAACCCTGGGGAGGAGCAGATAAGGAATAGCAAGTTTGGAAATGAAGTGAGAGTAGACATAGGTAGGAAGTTGTGAAAGTTAGAAGGGTATTCATTAGTTGGAGAGTGAAGGGATCAGATGTAAAGTGAATGGCACTATTATGTAATATGGTATCTGCCCTAGTGGACAGATAATGTAACCTGCAGATGGGAATGTCAGGAGACACAAACAGCCCTATTAAATTGTGATTTGTCCAATTGAATAGGGCTCTATATAAGCAAAGAGCATATTTTTTTACAGAAGTTTTTAGTTAGTGAAGACCTTGCTTTTGCATAGACATTTACTAACTAAAAACTTCTGTAAAAAAATATGCTCTGTGCTTATATAGAGTCCTATTCAATTGGACAAATCACAATTTAATAAGGCTGATAGTTTAAACACATCTTGAGTAAAATTAACTCATGGGAGAATACAAGGGGAGTGGAGGACAAGAAAGGTGAGATGGTTATAATGGAGAAAAGAAGGAAAAAAGTTAATAAGAAGAATCTGAGGAAAAGGCATGGGGGTGTGAGGAAGAAGAAGGCAGGAGGAGACATTGTGTAAAGAGCTGATAGGGATAGTTAGCAGATATTGCTAATGAGTCAGGTGTAAAAGATTTGTGTGACTCAATAAATTAAGACTAGACAGGGGCGGAATTGGAATCAGAGAGAGAGAGAGAGAGACCGTCCAGAGAGATGTCTCAAAGAATATGGGCATAGCTTCAGGATGTGAAAGAGTTAGAGCAATTAACACAGGGCTATTAGACTATGCAGGCAATGGTGGAGGGTACATCAGAGGTACACAAATATATCTAGATAAAGTGACTATGTCAGTAGTTATAATTACAGATATGCAATCATAGTAATTAATAATCAGTAATAGTGCCAGAGAATCCTCAGTTGTCCAGGTACCTTAGGTTAGCTGTTGAGATGTGTAGGAGCCAGGAATGAGAGAGAGAGAGAGACTGACCAGAAAGCAGTCTTAGGTTAGCTGTGGAGATGTGTAGGAGCCAGGAATCAGAGAGAGAGAGACAGACCAGAAAGCAGTCTTAGGTTAGCTGTGGAGATGTGTAGGAGCCAGGAATCAGAGAGAGAGAGAGACTGACCAGAGAGCAGTCTTAGGTTAGCTGTGGAGATGTGTAGGAGCCAGGAATCAGAGAGAGAGAGACTGACCAGAGAGCAGTCTTAGGTGAGCTGTGGAGATGTGTAGGAGCCAGGTATCAGAGAGAGAGAGAGAGAGAGAAAGAGAGATACTGACCAGAGAGCATTCTTAGGTTAGCTGTGGAGATGTGTAGGAGCCAGGAATCAGAGAGAGAGAGAGACTGACCAGAGAGCAGTCTTAGGTTAGCTTTGGAGATGTGTAGGAGCCAGAGCGATCCATCCAAAAGGGTTATAAGGGTTTAAAACACCAAATACTGCCAATGAGCCTACCTCCTTCTAGAAGGAATCATAGTCCAAGAGATGTCCATGGTTCTGCCTCCACGGCAGGTGCCCAAACCAGCTAGGTCTGGCTATGAGCCATACCTCTTAAGCTAAGGGGTGAAAGGAGCCAAGGGCTGCAAATAGCTAAGACTTTGGGTAGGGAGTCCGTCAGTATATGTGAAAGTATTTTGTTAACCACTATATAGTTAGGTTTGTTAGTGACTGCCTGAATTCTAAGTATATTTACTTTTCCACTGCATTGCTATATAACTTTTTATTGCAAGCATCAAAAATTGCACGAGTTTATTCTGTGAGGTTGAAAGAGAGCCAGACGGCGAGACTAATAAGGCTACTTCTACATCAGCTATTAGTGGAGAGTGAACCATCAAGGAAGTCAAAGACCTCTTTCCATAAGTGCTAAACTAGGGGGCATGCCCACCATATATAGTAGAATGAGCCAACCTCTGGACAACCCCTGAAACACTCAGGATTTGCATTGGCTTTCCACTTATGAAGTCTTTCGGGCATACGGCGCATCCTATGTAACACTTTGAGGGATGGCCATGACTCACTCTTTCTCATATGACTCAAAGCTTCCTCTCAATTTACCATGCACTTAACTTTTTGATCTGGTGTATCTGCATTAAATACATTATATAGGAGGCTCACCAAATTTTTTGAAAGACGGAATGACTCGCATATCTTAACAAACCAGTTCTCCCCTCGGGGGGGCAGAATCTTTCCTTATCATATTCACATGATGAAATAACTTACAAAAGTTAAAGTATTCCTGGGGTAGGGGTGGTGGGGGGGTGGAGTCTGTATCTTAACCCATTGGGACATTGCAGGTTGTTTTCAATAAACTAGGCACCTAACCTCAGAAAGCCAGTAATTTTCCACCAATAAAGGTAGTCTAAGGAGAGGGTTGTGGTAAAGTTTGGATGGGGGATCAATGTGGTAAGTGTAGAAGGAGTGGGTGATAGAGCATGTTTTGAAGTGGCCCACGACCATATGTCTAGTTTTAATTTGATGAAGGAGTTTTCTATCTTCCCCATTTGAAGTTTATGTTTGGGAAGGCACACTAAATTCTCCCAAGAGTAAGGTTGCATAGATCTATTCTCTAGAAAATCCCACAGAGGTTGGTGTTGAGCCAACTGCGCTATAGGAATAAAAGCCAATTGAGCAGCTTTAAAGTATAATTTCAAGTTTAGATGTGATAGACCCCCTTCAGCATGTATCTATACATTTATTGTTTAGCAATTCTGGGGTGCTTACTATGCCAGATAAATTAAAAAATCTGCTTTTGACAGAGATCCAAAATGTGTGCAAAATAAATAGAGTAAACGAGGTAAAATGTTCGTTTTGACAGCATTGATTGGCCTCAGCCAAGGATTTCTACCCTTTGACCATGTTTGGATATCTTTATATAGCTCTCAAAATAATGGGGGATAATTGGCTTTATAGATGCCTGAGATTGTGCAAGTAATGTTAACCCCTAAGTACCTAATATGCGAGTTAGGTCACGAAAAACTATATTTCTGTTGGAGGAGACCCAAATCCTCTTCCGTAAGGGAAATGCTCAAAGCTTTAGTTTTTCCATGTTTAATTTTAAACCTGAGACCATATTTTAACGTTTTTAAAGGAGCTATTAAAAGTTAAGTTGTATTAAATATTCAAGTCTGTATAATAATATTGGGATTAATAGGTGTGCACTGTAAAAGGTAACTTTTTTCTTTATATGTTTTTCAATATATGTTTTCAACCCTTAGTGGCACCCTATGAATAGTTCATTAAAATACATTTACACCTAGAGCCACCAAATCCTTTCCTTCTTTAGCTAAACCTGAGACCAAACTAAAGTAATCTAAGTAGGGCTGGGACCGAGACAACTGGATCTGTCAGCGGGCATAGCAGGTCGTCTGCAAAAAAGCAGCATTTCAGGTGATGTAGTCCCACCGCTATGCCTTTGATATCTGTGGTAGACCTAATAGTTTGAGCTAATGGCTCAATTGCTAGAGAAAACAGAAAGGGTGATAGGGAGCAGCCTTGTCTAGTGCCTTTTTAAATACAGATGAATGGTAGATTTTCCCCCAGTAGTCTTAGGAAGGCCTTTGGCTCATTATAATAGTTTTTTCAGAAAAAATACAAGGTTTCTTTGGTTCAGTTCAGGTAGGACATTGTGCCAATTGAGCTTACTATTGAATAAAAATGTTAAATGTGGCGCTAGAAGCTCCACAAAGCTTTTATAGTATAGATTCCAGCCGGCCCAGGGGCTTTACCTTTATTCATGGATCCAATATTCTCTAGGACCTTCTTATTAGTGATAGATGCGCTAACGCAGTCTTTTTCTTGAGGTGATAGGATGGGCAGATCATAAGCTCACAAGAAAGAAGACAGCTGACTATTTGACACTTGGTGGCAGGAGGAATACAGCTTTTGGAAGAAGTCTAATAAAAAGTTTTAAATAAGGGATGGGCTGGTGGTTGAATCACCTGAGATCTGTTTAATCTTAAAGATTTTTGATTGATTTATTTTTTTCTTTAATTTCCTGGTTAGCAGCCCAACAAGTTTATTAGCTTTGGTATAGTACAGATGGTTGGTCCATCGCATCACATTTTTATCTGTTCAGAAAGAACTAAAAATAGCTCCAACCTGGTCTTCTCTATTTTCCTGAGTAATTCCTCAGAGTGAGTTTTCTGATTTTCTGCCTCTAGGTCAATTATATTTTTCCTTAGGAGGCTTTCCCTGGCCTTTTTGGCCTTCTTGTGTGTGCTGAAGCTAATTTATTGCAGGAGCCTCTGACAAACGCCTTATGCGCTACCCAGACACATCTCACATCCGATTCCAGTTTAGAATTTGCAGACATGTAAAGTTCAATGTCTTTAGCTATTTGCTCTTTAAATTGGTGGGTCGACAAGAGCATGTAAGTTAGGCGCCATGAGTATGGTGATCTAAAGGCTTTACCTAATTCAAGAGTGCAGCTAATAAAAGAGTGATCAGACCACGAGCATGGTTGGATTCTCGACTCAGTTATACTATCCGATAGTTCTGAGTCAATGAGGTAGGGATCGATTCTAGAATAAGTCTTATGAACTGCGGAATAAAATGTATATTCCCTCTCATTTGAATGTGTTACTCACCAAGCATCAACCAGGGCCAGGGTTCATCCAACAGGGCCAAGATTTGTAATTGCTTACTAGTGTACTGATTGCCCCGTCCCAGCTCTTTGGCCTTTGTGAGGATGGACCGGCCTGTTGAGCAGGTAGCTCCCCCTCTTGCAGAAGGCATAAGCGGTGAAGGACCCCCCAACACTCTTCTAAGGAGTAGATGATATGTGTGTTAGAAGCATGCTGGAAAGACAGGCAGAAGGGGAAGCCCCATCTATAATTGATCTGGTTTCTTGACAGAATCAGATGGGCAGGTTTCAGCTGCCTGCACTTAAATAATGTGAGAGTAGCCTCATAAGGGCCTGTGATGGAGGGCAATTTTCTTGCCACTTGTAGTAGTAAATCCCTCCTTTTTTGTGTGAAAAAAACTGAGAATCACATCTTGGGGTTGGTTAGATGAGGGCACCCACCCATGGCTCGATGTGCTCTTTCAATTTCCCAGGACTCTGAGCGAAGAGATGGTAAAATTGAGGTGACCACTGTTTTCAAGTATGGAGTGAGGTCCTGAACAACTGTAGGAACTCCTCTCAGGCGGACGTTGTGCCTTCTCGACCTATTCTCTAGGTCCTTTAGCTTTGTTTCGAGGATCAGGATTTTAATAGAATTGGCCGAGATCTCAACCCTGTCTTGAGTTTGCATTTCAATTATCTGATCTGTAGCAGACTACAAAGCATGCGTCAGTTGACCAAAGTCTAGAATATCTTGCTTTAGTTCTTTTAGAGCTAGAGAAAGGCAGGACTGCAGTTGGTCAAATTGTGCCAGTGAAAAGTCAGAAAGATTTACATTGGGGTATGATTTCCCTGAATCCCTTTTCTGCTCAGATGGAAAGTCTGGCATATTTTCATGCCTGGGGGTGGAATTAGGGGTTTGCTTAGGGAAGTGGTCTGTTATATGGGAGGCACTTCTTTGGTTTTCCCATTTTATTTAAATGAGAAATTCTTCTCTATGGCCCAGGGTAAAATTTTATACCGTTACCACTGACGCTCTTATTCCTAAGTTAACCGAGACAACTCAACTTTGATTAACAATCAATGAAAGATCATTAAGAAGGTGATTGGAAATTCTGACTAGATGATAATAATTTCAGACAATTGGCACATAGAGGAAAACCTACCCCCTATGACCAACAGGGTGCAGTATATCCCCGTTACAGCCTATATTCAATATTCAGTTAACTTTATCCCTAAATCTAACCATATAAAAGAGTCAATTGGTAAGTTAGAAACATGGGCCAGAGTCCCTATAGTTGAGCCTAGAGGCTAGGTGATATGTCAGCTCAGTCCCAGCTTCTTTGAGGAGGCCTTTGGGGCTATGTGAATATTGCTTGGTTTCAGCAATACTTAAGTTTGTTGATTATTGCAGGTTGCTGCAAGGCGCCTTTTCATAACCAAATAGATCTTTCAGGCCCCTAACAGTGCCTATCTGATGTGATGGCACCTTAGTAAGGGGAGGTTGTGCAGGGGGATTACTTAGGCAAAGTACTATACTGGGAGCACAACTTATAATGGAGTAACTTAAGATGGCCGCCGCTCACTTAGGGGGAAACCCCCGCTGAACCAGGGCAGATTGTGTCCTCTCACGGCTCCAAGACCCTAAATAATGGCTCATTGGCCAGGCACCTGATCTCCTCTGAGGGGTATCCCACCTGCCCTCACCAGTAGAGCACACTTAGATGTTGCTGGCTCCCCACCGGTAAGATCTCTTGAGGGAGCCTCTGCCACGTGGGGGAAGATGGCCACCACTGTCTGGCGCTCCTCTCTAAATTCAGCATCAGCGAGGGTACACACCTGGGACCCCTCCCGGAGCCGCAATCTTGACTTAGGGGGATCACAATGCGCCTCAAACAGTGCTAATGCCCTTGAAAATCTTTTTTTGGGACTGTGCTGCCCAATTTGTGGCTTAATATATCCCTAGTATATAGGCTGTAGGCGGAGCTACTTTACAGCACATTAATCCTCAATGAAGGTTAGCCATGTACCCCCCCCCCCCCCCCCAACACATACAACTATTTTAACAGAAAAAAACAAACTGTTTTCCCCAAATAATCTATTATAAAATGCAAAAAATATACTGGGAATAAATCACTAAGAACTTTCTCACCTGAGATAAGATGAGAAGAGCTGAGATAAGGTGAGAAGGACTGTTTGTTGTCATATGAAATAGTACATAATAAATGAAGAGATGACGTAAGATGCACTTGAGATGCTTAGTAATTCAGTGCATACCATGACAATAAAAAGTCATCATTGGTGTTCAACAGAGAGGTAAACATCCCAGCATTAAAAAATAGGATATTATCAGCATACCCTCTAATAGTCTTTGTAATATGAGATATATCTATTATATTAAGTTATTGCTAAATAAATTAACAGTGGCATATTCTTTCACTGAGCCTATGTTATTTATCTGACATTTCATTATCTTTAATTAAGGCTTTGAAAGACAAGGCTGTTTTCCTCAGTGTGAGAGAGATGCAATATTATGTATTCTTCTATGACAAAATCGTATACATCAGCAGTAAATCATAGGCTTTCATTTTATGAGGACAAAGACTTTATTTTCAATTTCCTCTCAAGTGATCAGGTTGGATACAATAAAGAGATACATTAAATCACTTGCCTTATTTACAGTTAAACCAGGAAGGTGATGTTCTTTTGAAGGGAATAACTTCTTATATACATTATACCTTTAGAGAAGACTAAAACATTTGTAAAGTTGGAGAGAACCAAGTGAGGGAACAAAACAAACTAAAACAGATTTAAGTTCTCACCTGTAATATCTCTATCATTTGACTCATTCAGAGTACATCTTCAAATTGTCTTTAATTTCAGGAATATCTAAGGGACCTGGCTTAATACATTTCGGCACTCTGTAGGCAAAAAGCAGTCTATCCGTATGGAGCACATATCATAAAACATTTTATTTTTATTACACAACTTCCTGGTGCCCCCTCCAATCAGCATGCAGCACTTGGGGAGAAATATTAACCCACTATTTACCTGCTCTTGCTTGCTCAGCCAATCTCCTTGAAGCTTCCTCCTTGCAGCTTCCTGTCACATGTCACTACATTTCCCAGGCTCCTTTGCTGCAAATTCCATGCTGCTTTGCACCACAGCCAATAGGAGAGCAGTGTTGTCACTGCAGGTATATGACTCATCCATACTTCCTGTCTATGCTGTGGGCTATTGCCATAGCAACTAAGATAGTGCTAAGTCTCAAATCTTTCTCTAACCGGATTGGCCAAAACTAATTGGAGGGGATGTTAACCTTCCTTTTAACTGTCAGGAACTGCAATAGATTTTGCAAGGTAAGTGTTTATATGTTTATTTTGGTATTTTTTCATGCAAACATTTTTTTTTCATACACTTATGATTCTTTTCCATCAGATGCATTCATAACCAAGGAAACGTAGATATCCCCTTGATATATATATATATATATATATATATATATATATATATATATATATATATATATATATATATATATATATACAAGCATTAATGTCCCATTAAAGGTATATGCAAGTGAGCTGGGTTATGAATGCATCTGATAGAGGGGTATTAGTAGTGTATGATTACATTTATTTATGTTTTTTTAGCTTTGGATTAAAAAAAATTGTTGGAGGTGATGTTTACACCCCCGGAATTGAGCTAGGCTCTTGAGAGTTCGTTTTTGAAAAAGTGTACCCTGTCTATTTGAGCATGTTCATCTTTGCAGCCAATCAGCAATGCTGTATGCAGCCAGCTAGATGGGGCTGCTACACTGGGGCTAAACTAAAGATCCTTAAAGGACCATAAATCGACATTCAAGTAAAAATGCTTGAGTGGTTACACGGTTGTTCTTTAGACATACACCCTCTCCTTCATAAATTCAGGCACAATTATAATTGTACTCAAACCAAGCATTTCTGCTTCTTCTTCCTATTATAATTTGTATTTTAGGCAAATGAGCATTTAGGCTTGATTTATGGTCCTGCAATAACCTACAAAGTTTGAGGAAGAGAGCTTGCGTTCATGGTCTCTGTGCATGTGTCTCTCTGTAAGTGCATGTGTCTCTGCATGAGTGAGTGCATGCAATTCACTGGGGCTGGGAGAGATCTCAGGGGCAATTCCCTGGGGCTGGGGGAGGTGATGGGGCCATTCACTGGGGCAAAGGGCGCAGATGGGGTAATTCACTGGGGCTGGTGGAGGGGATGGGGCAATTCACTGGGGGTTTGGAAAGGTGATGAGGCAATTCACTCCAGCTGGGGGAGGTGATTGGGTAATTCACTGGGGCTAGGGGAGGTGATGGGTTAATCCACTGGGGGTGAGGGGTGATGAGGCAATTCACTTGGGCTGGGGGAAGTCACTGGATAATTCACTTGTGCTGAGGGAGGTAATAGGGCAATTATTTGGGGCTGGGGAAGGTGACGGGGCAATTCACTGAGGTGGGGGATGGTCACGGGGCAATTCACTAGGGCTGGGAGAGGTGATGGGGCAATTCACTGGGGCTGACGGAGGTGATGGGACAATTCATTGGGGCTGGGGGAAGTATCACCTAGGATGTAGATAAAACAATCAGTGAATGAAAGGACACAGACCTCGTTTTGGGTATTACAGAAATCTATAGGAAAGAAGCAGCTCAATTCACAGACCAAAAAGATACAATGTATTATGTATGCTAATTTTCACTGGAATTTTCAGGGGGTGTCAACATTGATAGAAATAAGTTTGCTAATTCTGCAAACTTTCTAACACTACTAATTCTCCTCTATCAGATGCATTCATAATCCAGCTCACTTGAATATACCTTTAAAGAAAAAGGAGTAACTAACTTTGGCCCCTATTCAATTAAACAATTGTAAGTTACTGAAGCCCGTAATTTAGCCCGTAAAATAATTTGCTATTCAATTTGCATCTTTTAGCTACCCGCAAACGATCTACAGGTTACAGACTGAAGATCCCATCTAAGCCGTTGATCTTTCAAGCTGGTAAATGTTACAATTGCAAATTGCTATTCAATTTTATTTTTTTTAATATTTATTGAAACGTATATACAATGTTCCAACACAATAGACAGTAGCTAGAACTAACATTCCAGATTTTCATTAACATAAATGCCATTCCAGATTTTCATTAACATAAATGCCTTGTATTCAGTACATTAGTATATCCCTTCCATTTTGTATTTTCTATTATTATGAAATACCAACAAGAACTTTGAAACAAGAACAAAAAGAAAATTAAAAAAAAGAAATAAAAAAAAAAGAAATAACAAAAGAAAAGAAAAAAAAGAGCAAGGAAGAAAGAGAAGGCACAGACATATAACTGTACATTTATAAACAGTCGATTCTTTATCAAAGCTAAACCACCAAACGTAGCAACTCTTTAAGAGAGGGTTAGCTACTTTTCAGTAATGTCCAGCCCAACTTTCATATTAGATTGCAAAGAAAGTTCTCTATTTTTCCATTTTAGACTGAAATTCAGTATTAATACAATTCCTTACACTTACAGCCAAGCAAGAACATGATTACCTCTTGTCCAGTAGCCCTCTTGAACCAAAGTTTCTAGGACCTCCTCCCGAGCCTCCTCCGCCCCGAATCCTCCTCCTACTAAATTATGATAGGTTTGCCACCTCAATCAAGTCAATGGAGTGCTAAGAGATGATTCTAACCAGGGATTCCAAGTCATAAAATTGTGGCATTGTGTCTAAAATAGCACACGTTAATCTCTCATTTATTAATATGTAATTAATTCTCCTAATAACCTCCTGGAAGTTTAAGGTCCCAGATTTCCATGTGTAATTTAACAGCAGCTGCCATTATCTGAAACAACATGTTTTGGCTCGATGGTAGACATTGAAACTCAATCCCTAACAAACAGGATTCCATGGTCGCCAAGACAGTCGTTTCAAACAATGATGTAGCAAGTAGTGCTAAGTCTTCCCACAACCTATGCACCACCGGACACAGCCACCAAGTATGAATATGATCCCCTATCTGGTGACAACCCCTAAAACAGCTATTGCTCACTCTGGGGTCAAACTTTTGATTGTAGCAAATTCTCAAGCTTGCAGACATATGCAGCCTTATTAAATTGTGATTCTGTAAATGTAAAAGGGCTCTATTTAAGCACATAGCATATTTTACTTACAGAAGTTTTTTAGTTAGTGAAGACCTTCCTTTTGGATAGAAGTTCACTAACTAAAAACTTCTGTAAAAAAAATATGCTGTGTGCTGATATAGAGCCCTATTCAATTGGCCAAAACACAATTTAATAAGGCTTATGGTCTGTGTAATGTAATCTGCGGGCTTGCAATTGAATAAGGCCCCTTATCTCCTTTGTGATATAGAATCATGCCTGAATAGTCTTTTAAATTGCTAGGCATACCATTCAAAATGTAGGGTAAATGTTAAATATGCCATTATTTATAAATGGGAATATTTCAAGCTGCTCTTTCAAGATTCATTTTTTGTTCATGATATACAGCCTTATTAAATTGCAATTCGGACAATTGAAAAGGGTTCTATATAAGCACAGAGCATATTTTTTTTACAGAAGTTTTTAGTTAGTGAACTTCTTTCCAAAAGCAAGGTCTTCACTAACTAAAAACCTCTCTGTGCTTATATAGAGCCCTATTCAATTGGCCAAATCACAATTTAATAAGGCTGTATAGTATGTAGTAAAACATGGGACTGATATACTGATGGTGTTTATTTGAGTTATAAGTCTATTTCTTACTAAACTGCAAAAATGTATTAGAATGAGCTGAATTATCACATTTATGATTAGTTAATTCAATAAAAACAATAGCACAAAGGTTTAATTAAAGCAGTAATACAGGTGAAAGCAATAGCTTTTGAGTATACAAATAGATATTCACGCCTTAAACAATTAAAGCATTTGTGGATTTTGTGATAGATGTAGTACAAAGAATTAAGGTGATGGATTATTTCTGCAACAGTGATTATAAAAGGATTTGACCTACAACTTTAAGTGGCAAATTAAAATCTCAAAACATGCTTAGCTATGGCAAATTACATTTCTCCAATTTTTATTTGGTGAAAGAAAACAAAAACAGTGAATGATTCATTAATGGTAAATGATAAACATATTTTAACATTTCAACAAATTAAAAATTTCTAAACGTGTTAAAAGCAATATTTAATATTGCCAACTAGAATAAAATACAGCATGTGGCTAATTATTGTAGACGATGTAATAAAAATCAGTAACAATTACATTATTATTATTTTTATTTTATTTTTTTAATTGTCTCATATGAAGAATTTAACCAATTAACAACATGATTTTATTTTTTTATTATCTTATTGACTTCATTGTCTTGAGCTCCGTAACAAGTTCTGTTGAATTTTGCTGGTAGAGTTAGGTTATATACAGCTTAATTGAAAAGTTACTAAAGGATCGCAGGTGCGTAAGTAGGTGCAATAGTTACCTGTGACCCAGCATCTCAGGTCGTCATGTGATCTACTAAAGTTTTTTTCACGGAATAACCTGTCGGGCACCCTGTCCTTTGCGCACAGGACAATTGTGCGCCATCAATTGCAAGCTGGTGAAAAGCTGACTGCTCACCGTTAAAAGTGTGCAAGGTTACAATGTGGGAGTACTCTAACGGCCTGAACCCCTAACCCTAAGACCCCTAAGCCTAACCCTAACCCTTAAACCTCTAAGCCCAACCCTAACAACCTGAACCCCCCTAAACCTAACACCGCTAAGCCTATCTCTAAAACCCCTAAGCCTAACCGTAACCCTAAGACCCCTAAGCCTAACCCTAACCCTAAGACCCTAAGACCCTAAGCCTAACACTAACCCTAAAACCCCTAAGCCTAACCCTAACACCCCTAAGTCCACTTTACCTGAGTCTGGGGCGCAGTTGTAGTGAGCGCAATTGTCAGCTCTGCAGTTGTCAGGGCGCGCATCTGTCAGCGAGTTTATGATGGGGCGCTTTTCGTGCACCTGCAACGGACAGGTCACGCCTGTGTCGTCTTAGTAAATTCCTTCCATTGTATTTTTGTATCATTAAAAAGAAAATGTAAACGTTTATGGTGTTTTTTACAAAAGGATATTTACAATATTTATTTGCTGGAAGAAATATCAACAACCTCAGATACGCGGATGATACTACTCTGATGGCTGAAAGTGAGGAGGAACTGAAGGACTTATTGATGAGGGTAAAAGCTAGTCTGCTACTTAATGTTAAAAAGACAAAGATCATGGCAAAGGGCAATCTCAGTTCCTGGCAAATAGACGGGGAAGAAGTGGAGGCAGAGACAGATATTATTTTCCTGGGATCCAAGATCTCTGCAGATGGTGACTATAGTCATGAACTTAAAAAACGTTTGCTTCTGGTGCAAAAAGTATGGCAAGCTTGGACAAGCTAGTAAAAAGTAAAGATATTAAGCTATCAACAAAGGTTCGCATAGTTAGGACCATAAAGAAGTCTGAGCGCCATAGAATTGACGCCTTTGAATTGTGGTGTTGGAGAAACTGCTTAGAGTCCCTTGGACTGCATCCAATAAATCAGCACTTCAGGAAATAAAGACAAACTGTTCACTAAAGGGTATGATCTTGAGACTGAATTTTGTCCATATCATGAGAAGAATTTCCTAGAAAAGACTCTGAGGCTGGGAAAGATTGAAGGCACATGAGGAAGGATACAACAGAGTCGGAGATGGATAGATGAGGTCACTGAAGCTATGAACATGAACTTGATGGAGCTCAGAGGCTCAGTGATGTAGAGATGTACCTGGCGTGCTGCGGTCCATAGGGTCACAGAGAGTCAGTTGTAACTAAACAACTAAACAACAACAAACATAACTGGTTTGGTTTAGAATATTTATTTCCCACTTACGTGTTCTATTTCATGACAAGATATTAAGCTGATTATTCAGCAATGAGTATAAAACAGTATAAAACATAGGCAGTGAAGTGGAGGAGCTCCTACGAGTGAGTATGCAAGGTATGCGCAGACCCATTTTTGCCTTTTCTGTGCATGCAAGTTCCTTTTCCTGCCGTAACTCTCTTGTTCTAAGTGGTTACCCCTTAGTAGCTAGTCTATTGACTGCAAAATGTAATTTTTTTATAAGCCAGGAACCACTTTTTTTTTTTTTTTAAAGTGTTGCCCTTCACAGTGAAGTGCCCTTAGACGGCTGCCTTGTTGGCCTAATGGTTGATCCCTGTACTTTGCCATTATCCACCCCGTGTTCTCTCCTTGATATACATCCCTAGCATGCTGAATTGCTCCACCCTGCCACCAATAGGAGCTTTAGTAGAAATGCTTTACAGAAAAGAAAAAAAAATACACAGCCCTGATCTCCCCCCCCCTCCACCCCCGATGAGAACCATGATGCATTTCATCACCAGTACCACTGGTAGCTCTGCCCCTGCCAACCACTTTACCCTGCGCATGCTAAGAAGCTTGCATCAACAGATTCAAATCCTGGTCTCCAGAAATGTAAATATTCCTTTCTCACACACACTTTCTCACATAAGTATTATGAAGGCCTCCGGGGTCTATTAGAGGCGTTAAACTCCTAATTGTTTTTGGAATATCTCATAAACTAATGTATGACACATGTGCTATTATCATTATAAAATACTCTCTAGAGCTAGTGTTAAAGTGCTAGAATTCATTACTTCTCTCAGTAAGTACAGAACAATCAGTACTCAGTTAAACTGTTCCCTACAAGTAAAAAAGGCTTTTAAGAATCATCAAAAAATTACATTGTACTTGTATAATTTATGATATTGATTTTTGCTTTCAATTTGGGAGATTTTTAGTAAAACCACTCCACCTTTGCTTGTTACTTTTAAAAAGATGTTTTTGACATAAATTGTTCTATTACCAACCTCTTATCAATAACATGTATCCATTATATGTTTTAAAACGTGCAAAATGATTAAATATTAAAATAAATCAGTAAATATTAGTTAGTAGACATTCGGTTTTGTAATCTATCAAGAATGAACAAGTTTCGGACTAAGGCCACCAGGACATACCAGATAAATAAGGTTTCCTTTTTATGGCTGTGATTGGCTTAAAACATGGAAAGATGCCTATTTTCTTATGTATATATAACATATGATGTTGGAGTTGGAGTTCTTTAATAAAAGTACAGCCTTTAATTTGTGTAATTCTTTACATGTGTTTTTACTACTGAGAAAGCAGCTGAAAGAAGCACATATTTTCTGGCTAAAAACACTTTGTCCATTTTAAACTTTATAATGTAATGGTTCGGTTGTCATTACATTCAAGTTTAAATTGATTATAAAAAAAATAAGGAATGACCTCTTCTGAGAAAAAATACACTGAAAATAGCTGTTTTTCTCATCATTTTTTGCTTTTCCATCTTTTAAAAATGGATTTGCTTTTTGTGTAAATTGTAAATTTACTTTGTGATGCTTTGAAGCAATAAGGCAACTGCATGGAAGTAGCAGTATACTCTAATATCAATCTAAAGGTGAAGGGGAAATGATTATATTTAATGGAAATGTTCTCACAAGACATGACTAATTTATATTGATCTGTACTTAATAATACTTATCTAATCTCCCTCTCTTTCACTATCATTAGAATGACTTAAAATTAAATTTAACTGATAAGTAAGAAATATTTAATTAAACATTTCTGAATACTTAAATGATGGTGCTGCTTTGTGTATTCAGTATCTAAGTTGTAGTGCGTTGGATATGGAACAGATGGGAGAGGAGCTGTCCCTGGTGCTGAACTGAGCACTTACCATGTATTATCTAAATGCATACACATAGATAGATAGATAGATAGATAGATAGATAGATAGATAGATAGATAGATACACACAGATAGATAGATAGATAGATAGATAGATAGATAGACACAGATAGATAGATAGATAGATAGATAGATAGATAGATAGATACACAGATAGATAGATAGATAGATAGATACAGATAGATAGATACAGATTGATAGATAGTTAGATAGCTAGACAGATAGATAGATAGATAGATAGATAGATAGATAGATAGATAGATAAATAGAAGATAGATAGATAGATAGTGTAAATTGTAAATTTACTTTGTGATGCTTTGAAGCAATAAGGCAACTGCATGGAAGTAGCAGTATACTCTAATATCAATCTAAAGGGGAAGGGGAAATGATTAGATAGACACAGATAGATAGATAGATAGATAGATAGATAGATAGATAGATACACACAGATGGATGGATAGATAGATAGATAGATAGATAGATAGATAGATACACAGATAGATACACAGATAGATAGATAGATATACACAGATAGATAGATAGATAGATAGATAGATAGATAGATAGATGGATAGATACACACATATAGATAGATAGATAGGTAGATAGATAGATAGACACAGATAGATAGATAGATAGATAGATAGATAGATAGATAGATAGATAGATGGATAGATACACATAGATAGATAGATAGATCGATAGATAGATAGATAGATAGATAGATAGATAGATAGATAGTGTAAATTGTAAATTTACTTTGTGATGCTTTGAAGCAATAAGGCAAGTAGCAGTATACTCTAATATTAATCTAAAGGTGAAGGGGAAATGATTAGATAGACACAGATAGATAGATAGATAGATAGATAGATAGATAGATAGATACAGATCGATAAATAGATAGATAGATAGATAGAT
>CM050171.1:106847571-106977571 GCA_027410445.1 Discoglossus pictus
CATACCTATTATGTGGAACTCAAAACCCAGGGGATCACCATCTGTGAGGAATTCTGGCAAGGACAGGAGCATCAAAGACAGATCCATGCATTCAGCCTGCTCTTGGTAACCTATTTCTCACCACTTCTAGTCATCTTAATCTCTTATACCAAAATCTCAGTAAAACTCAAGAACAGAGTAATGCCTGGCAGTGTAACCCAGACCCAGGCAGACTGGGACAAAGCCAGAAGAAAGAGGACATTCTGCCTTCTGGTCACTGTAGGACTTGTTTTTGGAATCTGTTGGCTGCCTTTACATTTGTTTAATATCATAAGAGACATTAACATTAATCTCATAGATACATATTATTTTAATCTGGTACAGCTAATGTGTCATTGGTTTGCCATGAGCTCTGCTTGTTACAACCCATTTATTTATGCCTGGTTTCATGACAGTTTTAGGGAAGAGTTAAAAAAGTTGATAATATGGCACAGGAAAGTGGCACCCTATGGGCAAAGTGTCACCCTAAGTGTCGTTATCTGAGTTAAGAATTATTCATTACTATTCCAATTATCTTCTTGGCAGCTGATCATGTTATTTATTTTATTTATTTTGCTTTATGTTATATGCTTTGTCATTTGAATCTTCCTAGGTCCAATATTATTGTCTTGGCAGTATTTATACATAATCAGCCTTATTAAATTGCGTTTTGGCCAATTGAATAGGGCTCTATATAAGCACAGAGCATATTTTTTTACAGAAGTTTTTAGTTAGTGATCTTCTAACCAAATGCAAGGTCTTCACTAACTAAAAACTTCTGTAAATAAAATATGCTGTGTGCTTATATAGAGCTATATTCAATTGGCCGAATCACAATTTAATAAGGCTGTAAGACAATACAGCCAACTTATAAAAATAATTCAGCACTTATGTTTCTCCAGCAACTACTTTGCACATTTTACTGGCAGTCATTTATCCTTTTCATGTTATTATAGAAAAGGTGTGATTTGTTATCCTTGATTTACTAGAAAATGAAGCCAGCTTTCTCATTTATGACTGAAAATGAATATAGAGATGTCAAATGTTAAACATGACATTAATTAAATGTACTGCTGACTGTTAATAAATAACTACTTAAATTAACAATGTAATGCCCTGCGTGTTTATTTGTTACTTCTTAGCTATGAAACAGTAATAGCAGCCACACTGTGTAACCTGCCAAGGGAGGGTGTGACATATTTAAAATGTACAGGGGGGAATACTAAAGATCTACAGCCTTATTAAATTGCTATTCGACCAATTGAATAGGGCTCTATATAAGCACAGAGCATTTTTTTCTACAGAAGTTTTTAGTTCTGTAAAAAAAATGCTCTTATATAGAGCCCTATTCAATTGCCTGAATCGCAATTTAATAAGGCTGCTAATAGATTGGAGTTGTGACAGCAAATTTAAAATGTAATAGCAGCCAAGTTGTGTAACTCACTGCAAAGGAAGGTTATGACAACATATTATAAAAGGTACAGGGATTATACTAAATATCTAATAGATTGGGGTTAAAGAACCACTGTTGTGCCATGTCTTCAATATGCTCTGTTTGACAATTACACTTAATAATGGGCAATGTATTTAAAAGTAAACAAACAGCCTTATTAAATTGTGATTTGGCCAATTGAATAGGGCTCTATATAAGCACAGAGCATATTTTTTTAGTGAAGACCTTGCTTTTGGATAGATGTTCACTAACTAAAAACTTCTGTGAAAAATGATGCTCTGTGCTTATATAGAGCCCTATTCAAATGGCCGAATCGCAAATTTAATAAGGCTGAAAGTAATACAGATTTTAATGTATTAACTGGTAAATTAAATTATGTTGCAGTGGCATCCATCATTTTTGTTTTTGCTGATTTGCTCCTACCTGTGGGACCTAAATAATCAGAGGCTATAATTAAAATTTGGCAGCCCTTGTCCAAGTGTTCCAACTATGTTAGAGGAAATCAAATTATTTTAGAAAATTGTCCACTCACTGTTGAGGACGCAGATCAAACGAGCAGTTCAGTGAAGGCAATGGCTGGCCACAATAAAGAATAAGTGCATATAATGCCCAAATCAATATAAGGTTCTTTGTCCAACTTAATTTTTTATTTATTTTTTGGTATTTAAGAAAAAAAAAACATGGTGTCCATTGTCAAGTTTAGTTCTTGAAAACAGAATTGTGCAAATAGTGTCCCTTTAATATAATTATCTTCCATACCACGGGCAGAGCTACCTACACACTGGGGCCCTTTTCAGGTGGGGGATCCAGTGCAGTCACCATTGACAGCATCCCCCTCTTGGGGGCTTCCTAGTTCTCATCTGCCAAGGTGACTTCTCACTTCTGTGTATGACGTCATTCTGAATTCCCAAACACAACGCCTACACTACTATAATTTATGTAGGAGGTTTTTAAGTATTTGAGGCTGGAGAATAGTCTAGTGGAGCGAGGCATGGAGTTCCAGAGAATAGGGGCCGCACAAGAAAAGAATGAGAGGAGGTGATGAGAGAGGAGGAAAAAAGAAAATCATTAACAAAGCGAAGAGGTTTGGTGTGGGAGTATTTTGACAATCAAGTAAATGAAGAGATAGATCTTAGAAGGAAACAAAGGAAGAAAAATGTATATTACTTGTTTATTTTAGTAGGGGAGATGACAAGGCTATATCATGGAGGAGATGAATACTTTGTATATGTACTGTTATTGTTAATAATTATTGGTGCTGGGAATTATAGGTATATATCCTCTTATTGTACATATTTTGTGTCCCATTACCGTCTCAATTAGTGGTAGGCAATGAGTTCCCCGGGGACCCCATGCATCCCTCAGGCACTTCCCCTGGGGCCCCCAACTCTGGTCTCTCACATATCATCTTCCTTTTTGTCCATTTTTCTTGTCAGCATTCTATATGACAAGAGAAATACATTACAAAATAAACAATCTTAATATGGAAAAATAATAATAAAAGTTATGTTTTAAACATGTGGTTTTAACATTTTAAGAACCACGAGTGCAGAAAAGTCAAACTGTGTTTCTTTTTTCCTTTAAATGTATATCTAGGTTTCCCTGTTTTTATCTTTTCCTAATCGAACATGCTGTTTGTATCAGACACACACATCACATGGAGTCATTCTATACACATACAGATTAATTATATTTAAAAATAAAATTTGGTGAACACACCCAGAGCTGTGATTGGACAAAAAGAAATGATGAATGTTATGCTAATTCTAGCAGGGATTTTCAGGGATGTTAACTCACAAAATCAACTGCTAGCAAACTCAAGAGATTTAAAAAAAACTTTAGGGTAAGTTTAATAATGTTTATTTTGGTATACACTATGGATTCTCACCTGTCCGAGGCATTTGTAATCCATTAAGCTTAAATATGCCTTTAAACACTCTTTAACATTATAGAGCCAATTTTATATGTCTAAAGCAAACAAATAAGCCCATATTGTGCTTCTAAATGCTTCACCTCTAATATCAATTAATTCCTTTTATACATTTTGCTTTGGGTAAAATAAAAAGATTTACAGCACTGAGAGGCCATTTTAAGGACTTGGTGGCTGTTAACTGTAATAGATTGCCTATTACTACCCTATAACAACAAGACTCCTTCCTCCACTTTGCAAAAGAAAAAGAAAAATAACACCAGTCCCTTATGTCTCTGTTTTTATTCATCATCATCCCTTTTGGTTATAGAGTATAACATATGACATGTGGATTTAGCGATGAAATGCATTTTTTTTTAACATTGCCATTGTTGTTTTTTTCTGGTTAGAATTTATGAGTTTAATAAAGGTTATGTTTTTAAATATATTATTGTTTTCACCCCAAAAGCATAATTTTAATTGATTATCCCACTATAAATAACTCCATGCCAAATAGATGTGCTTTTTCTTTTCTTGCGCCAGCATCCCTGACCTACTTCCGGTGTGAGTGTATGGCTTGTTATTGAGATACTATCTTAACTCGCTCCTTGCTGGCCTCCCCGTCTGTCTCCACTCCAGTACATATGAACACCCCCACTAGACTCATCCCCCTTACACAACGCTCAGTGTCTGCAGCTCCTCTCTGTCAATCACTTCACTGGCTTTCCGTTCCCTACAGAATAGAATTTAAAATCATGACCCTTACTTACAAAGCCCCCAACAACAGAGTAACCCCTTATATCTCTCCCCTCATCTCCAAATACTCCCCCACCCGCCCTCTTCCTTCTCCTAACGACCTTCTTGTTTCGACCTCTCTATCACCTCTCTCACTTGCACCTTTAGGATATTTCTCGTGCTGCCCCTATTCTCTGGAACTCCTTGCCTCGCTCCACTAGACTATCTTCCAGCCTCAAAATGAATAATATAATAATAACAATATATGGAAGGGTGGGTCTCAGTAACAGCTTATATTTCTGTATATTGTACATGAGATAAAGGCATATGGTAATGTAATTCCCCATCTACCTGCTCTCATGCTCAGATTACATCTCTTATCCAAAAATGATTTCCCTACCTCTGTGTGCAGAGTAATATCCAAGCCAAAGGATCCACCCTCCTTGGGAGTGACAGAATGTAACTGTCACCCCCAATTAAGAACTTGGACATAGACAGAGGGATCCAGGGCTGCCCTAAAGGGGCATGTACAGTTACTTGTGGGAAGTAAGGCCTGGGATGCCAGAGGGAAGATATTTTATTTTTTATTTATTCCAGATAAGTAAGTATTTCATATACCTTTAACGTGAAATAGAGGGCTCATTACAGTAGTAAGACATGTTTCACCTTAGTGAATATAGCCCATTGTCTCACATGTAATTGTAAGCTAAGGTACAAAACATGCAGAAGCTCATGTACTCACAGCTATTACATAAGTACATTTGTCATACATGTAACAAACATGCAAGTAAGAAAAATCCTATAAGACACACTCAGTCCCATTCAATTTGAAGCTTATAGTGGCATCAGCACGCCCGCAAAGGCTGCAGGCTTGAAATTCGCTGCGTTACAGAGCTATTAAATTCCAACATGCCGTGAGTTACGGGCCAGAGACACATGCCCATAAACCATTCTTGTGTGCTTTGCATGTGCAGCTGTGAGCATGATCAATTAGTCAAACCCGTAGTTACAGGTTTAGACGGAGCCAATGGCAAAAGAGATCATCATCATTATGTCACTTAAAAATGGAGGTTAGATTTCACATCCTTACAGGCTTTAATTATGAAAATGCAAATGGAAATGCAGCTAAGCACGGGCAAGTTCTAATAATGGGAGATTTTATTTACCCTGAAATAAACTGGATAAATGCGATCAGCAGCTCAGCTAAGGGGAGCAGGTTCTTGAGTACACTCAGGGATCATTATCTGTCCCAGGTTATACAAGAACCTGCTAGAAATGGGGCCATCTTGGATTTAGTTATCACAAATAATATTGATATAGTATCAAATGTTGGAATAGGGCAACCTTTGGGAAACAGTGATCACAACACAGTCTCATTTGAGACTGAATTAAAAAAATTAAATTTTAAGGGGCCAACAAAAAATCTTAATTTTAAAAGGGCAGATTTTAACGGTCTAAGGGCAGCAATACAAAGTATAGACTAGGACAGAGAACTGGCAGGTAAAAACACTGACCACAAGTGGACAACATTTAAATCCTTACTAAAAAAACATACTTATCACCATATACCAAGTGGGAATAAAAGTAAAAAGAGTAAATCCCATCCAATGTGGCTTAACAATGATTTAAAGATCAAGATAAGGCGTAAAAAGCAGGCATTTAAATTATACAAACAAGAGGGGACAGAGACTGCTTTACGAGAATACAAGGAAATCAACAAGGCTTGCAAAAGGGCGATTAGACTGGCTAAAATAGAAAATGAAAAATGAATTGCAAAAGAGAGTAAAACTAACCCTAAAATATGTTTTAAGTATATTAATGGGAAGAAGGCGAGGAAGGAAGCTATAGGAACATTACAATGTGACACAGGCCGTCTGATAATTAGTGACCAGGAAAAGGCAGATGAGCTAAATAGGTTCTTTTCTTCGGTATACAAAAGGGAGGTACCAGTGATTGGGTCACTGCAACAAAATGGGGCTACACTACCTTTGCCAAATAATTGGTTAACACAGGAAGTAATCCAAAAGAGGTTGGAAAAAATAAATGTTAATAAAGCCCCGGGGTCCTGATGGAATACATCCAAGGGTACTAAGGGAACTGGGTTCTGTAATAGCCAAGCCATTATATTTAATTTTTCAAGATTCACTCAACACAGGGTCTCTACCAGATGACTGGAGAAAAGCTGATGTGATACCTATATTTAAAAAGAGAGCGGGAGCAAATCCGGGGAATTATAGACCAGTGAGCCTCACTTCTGTAGTGAGGAAGCTTTTAGAAGGGTTAATAAGGGATATTATACAAGAATATATCTATTTGTACAGGATTATAAGTAGGAGTCAACATGGATTTATGAGGGATATGTCATGTCAAAAAACATCTAATTAGTTTCTATGAGAACGTTAGTAGGAACCTGGATCAAGGCAACTCAGTGAATGTAGTCTTTTTGGATTTTGCAAAGGCTTTTGATACAGCGCCACATGGGAGACTATTTTGCAAATTTAGAGATACAGGAATTGCAGTAAATATCTGCTCATGGATTGAGAGCTGGCTAAAAGACAGGAAGCAAAGGGTTGTTGTAAATGGAACATACTCCGATTGGACTAATGTGGTAAGTGGGGTTCCTCAGGGTTCAGTATTAGGTCTTCTCCTTTTTAACATATTTATTAATGACTTAGAGGTAGGATTGGAGTGTGGTGTCTCCATTTTCGCTGATGACACGAAGTTGTGCAAGGTAATTAAATCAGATAATGATGTGCTTTTCTCTCCAAAAAGATTTACATAAAATTGAGGAATGGGCATCTAAATGTAAAGTTATGCATCTGGGAAGGAAAAATAGCTATGCAATTTATAATCTTAATGGAGCAAATCTAGGTGTATCAGATATTGAAAGGGATTTGGGAGTGCTTGTGGACAACCATCTAGGTAACAGTGCTCAAAGCAAAGCAGCAGCTGCAAAGGCAAATAAATTAATATGTATTAAGAAGGGTATAGAAGCAAGGGAAGCAAATATAATTCTGCCACTATACAAATCTCTAGTATGCCCTCATTTGGAATATGGAGTACAATTTTGGGCACCTCTTCATAAAAAGGACATTTTAGAGCTGGAAAAGGTACACAGGAGGGCAACAAAACTAATAAGGGAAATGGAGGGGCTAAGTTAGGAAGAAAGACTAACCAAATTAAACTTATTTTCTCTAGAAAAAATCCATCTCAGAGGAGATATAATTACCTTATATAAATACATCCAGGGTCAGTATAAAGATTTGCCAAGGGAGCTTTTTGTGCCAAGAGGTTTTCAACTGACAAGAGGACATCCCTCGAGGTTAGAAGTAAAAAGATTCCACCTTAAAGAAAGAAAAGGGTTCTTCACAGTAAGGGTGGTTAATCTGTGGAATTCTCTACCAGAGGAGGTGGTGACAGCGGATTTGATAGATAACTTTTAAAGGGGACTGGATTTATTTCTAATTAAAAAGGGAATTCAGGGTTATCATGGATAATTAGAGAGAGACAGTATTGATCCAGGGAGAAATCCGATCGCCAGTATCTGGGGTCAGGAAGGAATTAATTTTTTTTTTTCTTTGAGACGATTGGCTAAGTCTCGTTTGGGTTATTTTCTGTTTGCCTACCTCTGGATTAATTAATAATTAAAAATAAAATGAAAATAAATAAATAAATAAATAATTTATTAATAATTAATCTGCATATTACAGATCAGATGAGATCTTAAAAGGTTGAACTTGATGGACTGAAAGTCTTTTTTCAACCTTAAATACTATGGCCCTCATTCTATTATCGGACGTAAAACGGCTGCAAAGCTGCGATTCCTTGCGGCCGTCTTACGGCCCGTGTAAAGCTACCTTTACCTTGCAATTCAAATAGA
This sequence comes from Discoglossus pictus, assembly GCA_027410445.1. NCBI lineage: Eukaryota > Metazoa > Chordata > Amphibia > Anura > Alytidae > Discoglossus > Discoglossus pictus. Next base: position 106,855,567 of record CM050171.1, read on the forward strand.
CGGCGCCGCAAGGATATCCCCCTCACGGCCGGCCGCATATCATGCAACCGGCCGCAAGGTCTGAAAGCTTTAAATGCAAAAATAAATTCAAGATGGCACTGTAAAGCTCTGTAAATGCTAGGGATCATAATGGGGGACATGAGGATTAATAGCAACCCCCTCTCAAGCTTGCACATCAGCCCAAATCCGCTATTTCATTAACCGTTTATTTTCCGTCCCGCAGCCTGGGCAGGTCTGAGGTGCTCCAAGCCCTCGGGACTTTGTCCACGGATATTTGACATGAATTAAAATAAAAAAAAATTGCGGATTTGAGTGTAGGGGAATGTTGTGCTATGAATGCTAACACCCCCAATCACTTTATCGTCTCATAAGAGTGCAGGATGGCTTTATTATGTGCCTAATTGTGTGCTTGAGGGACCTTTTTGGTTTTAGCCTTGCCGAGAGGGTTCCCGGAGCAATTGAATAGCAACCGGGCTTTTCTTGCGTCCAAAACTCTTGCGGCCATTTAAGATCAAAGGCTTTCCTGCTGCGCGTGCAGCCGCAAGGGATAACAAGGCGCTGGCCGCAAGCCTGCCGGAGCCCCCAGCCGGAAGGGAATAGAATAGGCAAATAGCCTGCGGCCGGTCCTTGCGGCCCAGCATCTCCTACGGCCGATAATAGAATGAGGCCCTATGTAACTATGTAACTATGAGTTACGATCGGACCCACATTCCAGAAATAATGCAATTTAATAAATCAGTAATTATGATATTCTAGTCCATGAGAGTTCCATTATATGTATTAACACATTGATTGCCGGCATCGATATAACACAGAAAATTAACATTACAAAATATATGTTATATTGCAGATTTGTGGGCTTCAGAATGTTGTGCTATTAATTCTAAGACCTAACTTCACTTTCCCTTTAATTATACGCACAGTAGTGTGTGTATATTTGCATTTACAGTTCTACGGATTGGACTTTACCCCTTTTGCGGGTGCTCTCTAGTACCCATTGGCTTTTTGGCTCCATTTGCGGGTTACAGGGTTGAACGCCAGTGGATTCGTTGCAATTTAATAGCGATTTGCAAGCGTAACAGTTAGTAGCTTGACAGATCAAAGGATTTGCGGGCGCGGAGTTCAATATTCAACATCCAGTAGGTTTTTTTCGCCCTTACCCCACAAGTCATTGGCGGGTTGCTTTACAGGGCCAATTTAATATCCGCAATCCTTATGGGCTACGTTACGGGCTATGGTTTTACAAGTTGAGAGAATTTAATAGGGCTGACTGTGTAGTAACACAAAGCATCTCAGGGGCACCCTCATCTTTGTCCAACAGCTGATAGAAATAGAATATCTGTGTAGTATCTATTTTTTCTTTAGCATAATATAATATTTATCTTATATTTTTCACTATAGGGGGCAATATTGAGGTATCTAGCACTGGGTCTGGATGAGAGCAACACAATGCATACACATAGTGAGATTTACAAATAGCCTGGATATAATACAACCATTAATATAACAATTACTTGGGAATTGCCTGTCAAAAATGACAGCAATAAAATTTGAAGCCTGGCAATGCTGTTTGCCACACAATGCAAGGTTCCCCAGGGAGCACCTTCCGCGCTCATTGCGAACCTCTCCTCCCGTCTACTTTACGGGCTTCCTCATCGTGAGCCCATCAATGAGTGGCTTTGCCGATCATTGTAGGCCTCGTTAACCTGCAAGTTTTGTGCTTGGGAATGCCATGTGTCTCTTTCCACCATCTCCCTCCTGCCCCTTCCCTGTGTGTTTCTCCTCTGTGTGTCTGCTGAATCTTTGCTCGCTGGCTGCCGTTGGTTTTATTTTCAAAGTCCCGCATGCCTGGCGTTGTTCGGCCTCATTTTGATCCTGTTTGAGAATTTTTACGTTTTTTCGGCCAACATTTTTTTACTCGTTTAGCCGATTTTCGATCGACGAAAAATGCCAAATATGGCTCAAATTCGGTTGCAACCTCACTAACAGGCTCCCTGGCTCTCCCCCTGTGCTGTGAGTGCGTTATTATATTTTTTAATATTTGGCTGTTTTTGGGTTTACAAGGTTGAGACCTTTTTGACCATTAAAAGTGTAAACTGTTGCGTGCCTCACGATCAGCGGCAAAGTGCTACGCGTTTCATCGGTGATTGCACCTTTTGTGCTCATGTGTAGGCTGTTTTAGGGTCTAAAGGAGAGCCAAAGGCCTTCAGCGCTCATTGCAGCCCCTGTCATTTGTAAAGTCTTGCCAGTCTCTAAGTCCCGCAAACTTTGAGATTAGCGCCTGCGGCGCTCATTGCGAGGCCTGCAATGAGCGCTCCCTCATTGCAGCCTAAGTCCCGCGGGCCTCGCGATCAGCGCCTCTGGCGCTTATTGTGAGGCCTGCAATTAGCGGCTTCATCGCTCATTGAAGCCTAAGTCAGGCGAGCTTCGCGATGAGCCTTCGCTGCTCATTGCACATACGCGAGGACGTAATTTTTAACACTGCGTGACGACAACTCGGAATTTATGTAAGGTACGGTATGTATTCTCTGTGCACTTCCTGTTAGTTTCAATGAAGTTTAAATAGGTTTAACTTACATTGTTTTTCATGCAAATCACAACTTTGGTAATAATTAAAGTATGCTCTTTTAAATACATGAAAAAATTATTGTGTTACAGGTTCCTCCAATGAAATGTAAGACACACGCCCAGCTTTCTTAGTGTTAGCTTTCTTGGGTGCCTCCTATGTGTTTGTAACGGTACCCCCCAGACATAGAAGGGGGCGCCCAGGCCGTTTTAGCCGATCCGCCCGTCCAGTGATATAGGGACAGCTACTGCAAGACACCCAATTCCCCAAGAACTGGATCCAAGGGGAAAATACTCCAAGCCTGCAACTGGAACCTCACGAATAGCCGCTAGCAGCTGAACAGGAAAAGCACCCCCAAGATGCTTAACTCCTGGCAGTCAGTCTGCAACAGCATCCCATGAATTCCCCCAAGCATGAGACACAAGCTCTGTGTTTGAGGGTCAAGCAGTGAACTCTCTCCTTTATTCAAACAAAAACATATATTTTCAGAATCAGCATACTCCAAATACAAACATGTGTCAAAATGATACAAATTGGTCCAGTGGTTCAAAAGTTAGATCACAGTCCTTTCTGATCAAATGAAGCATGGCTTCTATGTCTTTGTAGGGGGAAGTCAACATGGGCCGTAGTCAAACAGCAGAACGTGGGCAACCAAGCTTCTCCAATTCGCAGTGACGAGACTGATCTCGTCACATCTCTCCCCCTTTCCAAACAGACTAACCAGATATCTGACCTCCTGCCGGTCAGATTCCGGGTTAGTCCAGAAGGCCACCCACAAAACACAATCAACAGTACAGCCCACCCACAATAACTGGTTACTACACCTGGGTAGAGGAGAAACTTGTCCATGTCCAGGTGCCTCACCACGGCTGTGCTGGGCACTGGTAAGCTGCCTTGGTGGGTTGCTGAGTGGGCAGAGACCAGCGGTACTCTGCCCTGGTGCCAGCGCTACCACGGAAGTAGCCTGTTTGGGGCCTGGTTGTAGGGGGGGAGACCGACGGTCTCCCCTTTGGCTAAACAGCCCTGTTGCTGGGGGACAGGACCGACCGTCTCTGCCCCTGGTAGCTCAGCCTGTTGCTGGAGAATGGAGTCTGAGCTCTCAATTCCCTGCAGCTCACCCTGACGCTGGGGAGGGAGGACGCTGCTCTCCTCTCCTTGCAAGGTACACTTCCACTGGGGAGGGGAGACAATGCTCTCCACTCCCTGCACTTCACACTGGCGCTGGGGATCTGGGCTAGCCACGCAGCATCCCTGTAGGGCCGGTGGAGAGACCTCGGTCCCATCTCCACCTGCCGCCTGGGGTTCCTCCCAATAAACCTCTACAATATCTTCCCAGCTGAAAGGGTCTGGATCTGGGTCTGTCACCTTGTTGTCCTGCTGAGCCTTCCCAATGGAGTGGAAGAGATCTCGGTAGTCCTTCTCCAGTTCCCACTCCAGGGTTGCTAGGTGAACAAGGTCTTGCTCTACCTCATGGGGGTCATCCCAGTCATGCCTAGCCTCCCTCTCATAGAAAATATCCTGAAGTCTGGTCTGCGCAGGGCTCCCAAAGTCAGGCTCTGCAAATGACTGCCATAACAACCCAGGACCACCAAACTCCTCTCCCTCTGGCTTGTAATGCTCGGCTGTCCAGGGTATATACTGTGCCATATACCACCAGAGCGCCTGGTAGGCATCCTCCAGCCATAGCTCCTGCCATGCACGGAGCTTTAGTTCCTCCACCCATTCCTCAAGGAGCTGCTCTCCCAGGAAGGGCATGCGCAGGGCCACTTGCTTCTGCAAACGTTGCTCTTCACTGGGGAGACTCTCACCCCGCTGGTATTGTACATTATCCAGGGCCTGGTACCAGATGCCTTTCCTTAATGCATCCCGGCCATCCAGGTCCTCATCCTCGTATAGCACTGCTGGTTCCATTCTGCTGCTTTTAGGGTCGCTGTGCTGGGACATGTGTTGCCCCCAACTTGTAAATCCACAGAATGGTGTCTCCTGTAGCTGTCCTTCTGGCTGTGAGAACAATCCCACCACTGCCACCAGTGTAACGGTACCCCCCAGACATAGAAGGGGGCGCCCAGGACGTTTTAGCCAATCCGCCCGTCCAGTGATATAGGGACAGCTACTGCAAGACACCCAATCCCCCAAGAACTGGATCCAAGGGGAAAATACTCCAAGCCTGCAACTGGAACCTCACGAATAGCCGCTAGCAGCTGAACAGGAAAAGCACCCCCAAGATGCTTAACTCCTGGCAGTCAGTCTGCAACAGCATCCCATGAATTCCCCCAAGCATGAGACACAAGCTCTGTGTTTGAGGGTCAAGCAGTGAACTCTCTCCTTTATTAAAACAAAAACATATATTTTCAGAATCAGCATACTCCAAATACAAACATGTGTCAAAATGATACAAATTGGTCCAGTGGTTCAAAAGTTAGATCACAGTCCTTTCTGATCAAATGAAGCATGGCTTCTATGTCTTTGTAGGGGGAAGTCAACATGGGCCGTAGTCAAACGGCAGAACGTGGGCAACCAAGCTTCTCCAATTCGCAGTGACGAGACTGATCTCGTCACATCGTTATATCATTAGTTTTACTGTACTGGAGGTGGTTTTTGTTGAGAAGACAGAAAGGAGGGCACTTCGCAATCTCCAGATCTAGTGGGGAGTCACACTTTAAGTTTACGTCATAACCATTCTCCAATAGAAAAAATGGCTACAATAAATTTGTAAGTAGAGCAAACACTGATTAGTAATTACAAACAGCTCAGTAGATTAATATCTGCTATGTTTATCTATAACTGAATGTTCTACAAGTACTGGATGTATCATTCTACCAGATCAGGTTCCACAAGATCAGAATAAGTACTGGATATATCATTCTACCAGATGGGGGTCCACAATATTAGAATAAGTAGTGGATGTATCATTCTACCAGATCAGGGTCCACAAGATCAGAATAAGTACTGGATATACCATTCTACCAGATGGGGGACCACAAGATCAGAATAAGTACTGGATGTATCATTCTACCAGATGGGGGACCACAAGATCAGAATAAGTACTGGATGTATCATTCTACCAGATGGGGGGCCACAGGATCAGAATAAGTACTGGATGTATCATTCTACCAGATGGGGGTCCACAAGATCAGAATAAGTACTGGATGTATCATTCTACCAGATGGGGGTCCACTAGATCAGAATAAGTACTGGATGTATTATTCTACCAGATGGGGGTCCGCAATATCAGAATAAGTACTGGATGTATCATTCTACCAGATGGGGGTCCACAAGATCAGAATAAGTACTGGATGTATCATTCTACCAGATGGGGGACCACAAGATCAGAATAAGTACTGGATGTATCATTCTACCAAATGGGGGTCCACAAGATCAGAATAAGTACTAGATGTATCATTCTACCAGATGGGGATCCACAAGATCAGAATAAGTACTGGATGTATCATTCTAACAGATGGGGGTCCACAAGATCAGAATAAGTACTGGATGTATCATTCTACCAGATGGGGGACCACAAGATCAGAATAAGTACTGGATGTATCATTCTACCAGAGGGCGGTCCACAAGATCAGAATACGTACTGGATGTATCATTCTACCAGATCAGGGTCCACTAGATCAGAATAAGTACTGGATGTTTTATTCTACCAGATCAGGGTCCACTAGATCAGAATAAGTACTGGATGTATCATTCTACCAGATGGGGGTCCACAAGATCAGAATAAGTACTGGATGTATCATTCTACCAGATGGGGGACCACAAGATCAGATTAAGTACTGGATGTTTCATTCTACCAGATAAGGGTCCACAAAATCAGAATAAGTACTGGATGTTTTATTCTACCAGATCAGGGCCCACAAGATCAGAATAAGCTCAAAGAACTACAAAGTAGATTACTAGTCAACGGTCTACAAGATGGATGTATCAGTGTACAAGATGGATACCATCAGACTGAAAGATAAAAAATAACTTAAAAGGACTTCAACCTTAAACCAGATTACAACATTAGAGAGAACTCACTGAGCCAAAATTGGATACCAACAGTTTACAAGTTGGTCACATCAGCCTACAAGATGGGTGCCATCACACTGCAAAAAAAGCTTAAATTACTCAAAAATAATTTAAAATACCGGTAGATCTTATCTGATTCCATTGTTCCACCCATTCCTATTATCAACAAATATGATATATTTATGATAGAAATATGATACTTCAGTGATGATTAAAGAGCGTCTCCAATGGATGACCCCAATGGTAGAGAATATCCTCACAGCTTCATCTCACATCTCCTGGCCAGTTGTTTGGAGGGTTTGGTAAGGCTGGGATTTTAAGGAATCCCGTTTCAGAGATGCTTGTTTGGGAATATAAAAATAAGAGTACCCAGAGTATTGTAAAAACTGCAAAGAGTTCTGTGAACAAATGGTCTTCATTTAAAGGGACACTTGGGAGATTCCAGTTATGTTATAAAACATCATTGTCAGAAAAAAAACACCATTGTCAGGAAAGTAATTATTACTAAAATAAGAATATTTGCAATTGGACATTTACTTTTGCATGCAAATTCTCATGTGTCAGCCCAAGAAAAGTCAAACTTTATAATTACCATAGAAGTAGCCAGTAAAACGAAGTGCCGTAATTAATCCACTAATGCAGTTAATTATGTGATAAAAACAAGACTGCTCTGGTGTGAGGGTCTCATGAGCTGAGTGACAGCCAAAATTAAGTCAATTCAAAGCTGTTTTTCTACTACTAAATGAGACTTTTTATTTCCTTCCAATTTAAAATATTTATATCTTTATGTGTAATTTACTATTCTACCATACTTTGGCCCTCATTCAATTGCAATTTGGCCAATTGAATAGGCCTCTAAATAAGCACATAACATATATTTTTTAAAGAAGTTTTTAGTTAGTAAGCCTGAGACCTTTTTGACCATTAAAAGTGTATACTGTTGCGTGCCTCACGATCAGCAGCAAAGTGCTACGCGTTTCATCGGTGATTGCACCTTTTGTGCTCATGTGTAGGCTGTTTTAGAGTCTAAAGGAGAGCCAAAGGCCTACAGCGCTCATTGCAGCCCCTGTCATTTGTAAAGTCTTGCCAGTCTCTAAGTCCCACAAACTTTGAGATTAGCGCCTGCGGCGCTCATTGCGAGGCCTGCAATGAGCGCTCCCTCATTGCAGCCTAAGTCCCGCGGGCCTCGCGATCAGCGCTTATTGTGAGGCCTGCAATTAGCGGCTTTATCACTTATTGAAGCCTAAGTCAGGCGAGCTTCGCGATGAGCCTTCGACGCTCATTGCACATACGCGAGGGTGAAATTTTTAACACTGCGTGACGACAACTCGGAATTTATGTAAGGAACGGTATGTATTCTCTGTGCACTTCCTGTTAGTTTCAATGAAGTTTAAATAGGTTTAACTTACATTGTTTTTCATGCAAATCACAACTTTGGTAATAATTAAAGTATGCTCTTTTAAATACATGAAAAAATTATTGTGTTACAGGTTCCTTCAATGAAATGTAAGACACACACCCAGCTTTCTTAGTGTTAGCTTTCTTGGGTGCCTCCTATGTGTTATATCATTAGTTTTACTGTACTGGAGGTGGTTTTTGTTGAGAAGACAGAAAGGAGGGAACTTCGCAATCTCCAGATCTAGTGGGGAGTCACACTTTAAGTTTACGTCATAACCATTCTCCAATAGAAAAAATGGCTACAATAAATTTGTAAGTAGAGCAAACACTGATTAGTAATTACAAACAGCTCAGTAGATTAATATCTGCTATGTTTATCTATAACTGAATGTTCTACAAGTACTGGATGTATCATTCTACCAGATGGGGGTCCACAGGATCAGAATAAGTACTGGATGTATCATTCTACCAGATCTGGTTCCACAAGATCAGAATAAGTACTGGATATATCATTCTACCAGATGGGGGTCCACAAGATCAGAATAAGTAGTGGATGTATCATTCTACCAGATCAGGGTCCACAAGATCAGAATAAGTACTGGATATACGATTCTACCAGATGGGGGACCACAAGATCAGAATAAGTACTGGATGTATCATTCTACCAGATGGGGGACCACAAGATCAGAATAAGTACTGGATGTATCATTCTACCAGATGGGGGGCCACAGGATCAGAATAAGTACTGGATGTATCATTCTACCAGATGGGGGTCCACAAGATCAGAATAAGTACTGGATGTATCATTCTACCAGATGGGGGTCCACTAGATCAGAATAAGTACTGGATGTATTATTCTACCAGATGGGGGTCCACAATATCAGAATAAGTACTGGATGTATCATTATACCAGATGGGGGTCCACAAGATCAGAATAAGTACTGGATGTATCATTCTACCAGATGGGGGACCACAAGATCAGAATAAGTACTGGATGTATCATTCTACCAGATGGGGGTCCACTAGATCAGAATAAGTACTGGATGTATCATTCTACCAGATGGGGATCCACAAGATCAGAATAAGTACTGGATGTATCATTCTACCAGATGGGGGTCCACAAGATCAGAATAAGTACTGGATGTATCATTCTACCAGATGGGGGACCACAAGATCAGAATAAGTACTGGATGTATCATTCTACCAGAGGGGGGTCCACAAGATCAGAATAAGTACTGGATGTATCATTCTACCAGATCAGGGTCCACTAGATCAGAATAAGTACTGGATGTTTCATTCTACCAGATCAGGGTCCACTAGATCAGAATAAGTACTGGATGTATCATTCTACCAGATGGGGGTCCACAAGATCAGAATAAGTACTGGATGTATCATTCTACCAGATGGGGGACCACAAGATCAGACTAAGTACTGGATGTTTCATTCTACCAGATCAGGGTCCACAAAATCAGAATAAGTACTGGATGTTTTATTCTACCAGATCAGGGCCCACAAGATCAGAATAAGCTCAAAGAACTACAAAGTAGATTACTAGTCAACGGTCTACAAGATGGATGTATCAGTGTACAAGATGGATACCATCAGACTGAAAGATAAAAAATAACTTAAAAGGACTTCAACCTTAAACCAGATTACAACATTAGAGAGAACTCACTGAGCCAAAATTGGATACCAACAGTTTACAAGTTGGTCACATCAGCCTACAAGATGGGTGCTATCAGACTGCAAAAAAAGCTTAAATTACTCAAAAATAATTTAAAATACCGGTAGATCTTATCTGATTCCATTGTTCCACCCATTCCTGTTATCAACAAATATGATATATTTATGATAGAAATATGATACTTCAGTGATGATTAAAGAGCGTCTCCAATGGATGACCCCAATGGTAGAGAATATCCTCACAGCTTCATCTCACATCTCCTGGCCAGTTGTTTGGAGGGTTTGGTAAGGCTGGGATTTTAAGGAATCCCGTTTCAGAAATGCTTGTTTGGGAATATAAAAATAAGAATACCCAGAGTATTGTAAAAACTGCAAAGAGCTCTGTGAACAAATGGTCTTCATTTAAAGGGACACTTGGGAAATTCCAGTTATGTTATAAAACATCATTGTCAGAAAAAAACACCATTGTCAGGAAAGTAATTATTACTAAAATAAGAATATTTGCAATTGGACATTTATTTTTGCATGCAAATTCTCATGTGTCAGCCCAAGAAAAGTCAAACTTTATAATTACCATAGAAGTAGACAGTAAAACGAAGTGCCGTAATTAATCCACTAATGCAGTTAATTATGTGATAAAAACAAGACTGCTCTGGTGTGAGGATCTCATGAGCTGAGTGACAGCCAAAATTAAGTCAATTCAAAGCTGTTTTTCTACTACTAAATGAGACTTTTTATTTCCTTCCAATTTAAAATATTTATATCTTTATGTGTAATTTACTATTCTACCATACTTTGAATATAGTGCCTACTAACTTATGTTTACTATTTTAATTATTACTTTTTAACATGTACTGTAACCAATCACGTTCAAAAGTACAATATATATTAACTGGGCTCTCGGTGAAGACCTTCTAAGAATACACTTTCTCTGGAATTGGTACAAACAAAGAACAAATTGAATTTCTGTGGACTGTAAGTATAAAATTAGTAAGGGAAATTGCCCTGCTGGTTGTAAATGTAACGTTGTTGTACTTATAAATGAAACTTGACTTGTGGGCTGATTTATTGATTTATACCATTTTGAATTCTTCTGAAATAAAAAATACAATTTACTGATTCTTAGAAAAACACTAATATTGTAATAAAATGGCTCATACCCCCACCAGTTTTTTCCTTTGTTGTGAAAATCTCCTTTTGGCTGCAGATTTATGAAGTTACAACAGCAATGTGTAAATTATCCTGGCCTTGCTCATTGTTATTTAGGCTACCTTAAGCCCTTCCAAATATGTGAGACCAACCTCTCCCCATTAACACCACGCCATGTTATACAATATATATGTGACATCATAATGCACATTTAATTAGATCTTGATTTTTTTTCTTATATTCCTGCAATGTCTTTATACATCTGCATATAGAAAACTGCAACAAAATTAAGAAATAAGGGCAAAAAATCTGGTGACGTAGTGGTCAATCATACAATTTGATATGATTTAATAATATCAGTAATAACAAGCACTTGAATTGAATGCTATTTAAAAAAAGGAAAGTAAGTAAACTTAAAGTAAACTTACGGTATATTGAAATGTGTTATTTTTACCTGTCTATCAGCCTTTCTCAATCAAGTATAATCTGAGCATCCGTAATAAAGTTATTTTTGTACAGCCAGACCATCAGGGAGGTAATTAACAGTTATTATTATTATTATTGTTTATTTGTAACGCGCCAACATATTCCGCAGCGCAATACATAAGTTGTTATCAAGGCAAAATATTAGCACATTACAAAGATGGAGGGCCTTGTCTTTGAGCTTATAATCCAGTGTCCATAGAGCTTTCCCCAAAGCACTGTGCAAGACTGAAATCTCGCAGACTTACAATCTAAAGGTTTTTGGTGTGGTGCAGGAGGGTGAGAAATGCAGTGTGCATGTTAAGGAGGCAGGGATAGGCTTCTTTAAACAGGTGTGTTTTTAGTGAGGTTTTGAAGGATTTGAGGCAGGAAAAAAATCTAGTGGAGCAGGGAAAGGAGTTCCAGAGAATAGGGGCAAAGCGAGAAAAGTTCTAAAGGCGGGAGTGATGTTTACATTTCTGTCAGAAAAGGGCTTTTAGTTTGCATTGTAACTGTCTGCTTCCAAGTATTATAGGGGAAATGGGTGGGGGTCAAATACTAAAACTCCAGTAATATATTAATTCCATCTCTTTGCTCCTCCCTCACCACAATCTCTATTAATATATTAAATATGCATATGCCCCCAACTCCAAATCATCTCGAAGTGTAGAGGCCATGCAAGAAGGTACTTTCTATAAATTAAGATTTTCTATAAAAAAAAATTGATATTCATGGATTACACAGCTGCTATTATTGTTGGTTTGTGACACACTTTACAGGCATATATTGATTTTCCTAGGTGACTGTGGCACTTTAAGGGTCGGAAGACGCCTTATTATCTTAGAGCACATATCATATTTTTTCCTGGAGGCCCTCTTTTTAAATTCTAGCCAGTTTACAAATAAAACCACAAATGGGTCATATGTCTGTAATGGCTCAATTAAAATTCTCAATAATGTGATGTTCTCCCCCAAACAAAATTATCTCAGCATATACTGGAACATATTTAATCCTAAAGGTCTGTTGTATACACGTATCAGCATGAATGGTCCACCAATGCATTAACTGCAATTATACAATATATGTCAAAAGTTCAGGAGGATAAAAAAGGAACATCCATAATGGACATGTATTCCATTTGATTAAATGGGCCTTTCTATGTTGCTTTAGCTTCATTACCGTTATTAACTTAACTTTTCATGAAAGAAGCAAATTCTGTAATGAATAAAAAGGCATTATCCTAATTATATTTTAATTATTCTATTATTTTCAAGCAGACAACTTCTGTTTTCAATGGATTACTGCAGAAACCCCACACCACATTTATGGGCAGTTGCACAGAAAAGCAAAATAATACATAATGATATAGCTAAAAAAAATTTGAGAATAATAAAACAAAAAAATAATTTAAACAAATTTGTACAAACAGGCAGACGTCTGATTATAAAATATTTCACTTTGATCAAGTGTCAAGACACAAAAATATCAATAAATTAATTAGCACATAAATGTGAGTGAACTGTCTTCATTGCTGGTGGTAGAACCTTAGCCAAATAATGATGACTAAAAGGGTGACAATTAGTTTCTTAGCTGTATATATTCAAATTGCTGCCACGCTAATGCAAATGTAATGATTTAAAATTGTGTCAAATCAGCATAGAACAAGTTTTTTTTTATTGAATCCCACTGGCACCAGGTAGTAGATTTAACACATTGGGCAATGCACAGTATACAGAGAAATATGCTACTTTAAGACTTATGAATCTATTTATTGGTCTTAAGTTTAACAGGCCACTGAAGTGCTCATACAATAGGGTTTCAATTTTTTCACTGGTTATCACAAAAAAATATTTTTTTTTTAAATACTGATTTTATTGCTAACTAGTTTTTAAATAAACAAATGAAACCCTGTGGAATGATCACTACTTGCTAAATAAATATTAGCCCTTTTTAATTCCCCTATATTACAACCATCTTTAAGTGCAAAGTAAATTTCCTTAACTATTCTATTCCCCCCACTCAGTATCTTTGAGAGAGAACTACCTCTGATGACTAAGCCAGAGATGCAAAATACGGCAAATGTTCCCATTGATTTCCTCACATCAAGTATTTGCGTGAGCTCCAAAAAGCTATCCCATTCCAAATAACCTTAAATTACTTGGCGCCGCAAATTTTAAAATCCCTGATTTTTTTTTTAAATATACTGCGATTATTTCAGAGCGCTTGCAAAGACATAAAAATGCATTTTTCAATTGCTTTCCCACTCAGTGCAGATAACCGCCTTCCACACTAACAACTATCCCCCTACCCCTTGCTGCATTGTCCCAATTGATCCTCCGGGCCATCGGCATTTAAATAATTAACCCCTTCCTGCTGCAGGGACCTAGGAATCTAATGACCCCATGTTATATTCTCCTGCTGCATGGTATAGCCCCTCCTGCCGCACAGGTCCTTAAAGGACCTAGGCATCTAAAGACACCATGGTATACCCCTCCTGCTGAACAGTATTCCCCTTCCTAGCGAACATATCCTTAAAGAACCTAGGCATCTAAAGATCCCCAACATACCATGGGGGTCTATTGGACCAATCAGATTGCTCAGATTTTTGATCCCTCAATCTGAGCAATCTAATTAGTCCAAATTATTCAAAATTGATATCAAGCAGGGTGACAACTTTAAACCCATTTTGATTGGCTGAAGTATAAATGACATCTATTTCAGCCAATCAGAATGCTCAAAAAACGTAATTTGTGGTGAGGGAGCTCCTCCTAGGAGGAGCTCCACTAGTTTAGTTAGATTTGTTTCATGAAGAGTCCTTTCCTGGCCCAAAAGATGAGGACCATGGGCTTCAATCAAGATGAAAGAAGACCAGAACTTTTTCAATCAAATCAGATAGCCCGCCTAGTCTAGGGCAGAGGATTGAGGACCAGGGTATTGATAATCATCGCTGGATGATAATAAGGCCTAGCTAAGTATTATTAATGTATTTTATTTTACAGGTTGTAATTCTAATTCTCTTTTTTATTTTTTTTGTAATTTTCTAAAACATTTTTATAAATGTAGGTTTTTCTTGTTCAGTAATTTATGTGTTTTTTTTCATTTCTAGTAATTTATGGATTTTATATATTTTGTAATTTAACCCACAGCAGGGGCTAATTCTTTAGATAGCATGGGTCCTTTAAGCACCCGTGTGGCAGGATGGGTTAATATGTAAAGATCTGTGTTAGACTTCCGTGGCAATGGTTGTTTCTTTAAATGCAAGGGTTTACTATTTAGGTGCTGTGAGGGTCCTTGATGGACTTGCATTGGGTTAAGAGTTTAGGTGCCATGGGGGACTCTATGGCCCCCAATGGTTATGTAGATGGGGCGATGGGGTTATGGAAATGCGGTTTGAGCGGAGAAGGGGGCTATCAGGGAGTGAATTAGGAAGGTGATCCCTGGGTGTGAATGTCCACAGGAATTCTCATTAGTTTAGGTTTGTTTGTGCTCAATAATTTACTGAGCGCAGCCTTTCCAGGAAAACCTGAGCCTTGTAATTTACTGCAAAGGCTTGGGTTTATTAGATGTGGCTGTGCTCAGCAATATTATTGGTGTGGAGCTTTGAATATCTTTCTAAAGTACAGGAAAAAAGAGCTGCAGCAGATTTTATGGAGCAATGCTAATTGCATTGCTCAAATAGAATAGGGCTCTATGTGTTTGAGGGTCCGGTGTATCCCCTGTGGATGCATAATATGCAAATCCAACAACAAACCTTAGGCCTACGGAAAAAAAATGCTCCACCCACCCATTTGGAGAGAGATTTGTTGCAGTGTTGCATCCTACGGAGACTTCAACATCAATTATAATAGACATTTTAAACAAATGCAGTGGTATTTGTTTATGCCTAAGCCAAGAAGTCCCAGGCCTAGGGCAGCAAATTTTCAGGGACAGCAAGCCATTTTTACTATATGTATTTAAAACATACACACACACATATATATATATATATATATATATATATATATATATATATATATATATATATATATACATTCAAATGTGAACACAAATGTACTATTTATTTACTGTACTATTGTACGGTGGAGGGCTTCTATCGCTCTTTTGGCCACCATATTATAAATGATTAGTGTGGTGAACTGCCTGCTCAAAATATCCACAACACAGGCTGAGATCCCGCTCCATGCTGATGATAGCCAGTAAGCTTGAAACAGCTGTACATGGATAATTATTCTTAGCTTGTGGAAAATCCAGCCTTGGCTTTGCATTAAAGCTGTGTAATACGACAGGCATAAGCTTAAAGGAAGCCATGTTTGAAAATGGCTATGGATTGAAGAGCAAGGCCTTTGTGGGCACATTTGCATATCCCAGCTCAGCTTCCCAGAATGCAGTGTAATAAATGTTTTTCTCAAAATTCTGAGCTGGACGCAGTTTTTTTAACTTGCTTTAGACATTCAAATGTGAACACAGATGTACTATTTATTTACTATATATATATATATATATATATATATATATATATATATATTTATTATTATTTTTTTTTTTTTTTTTTTTTTTTCAATGGAGACATATTAAGGGGAGACAAGGCACAATTAACGCAAATGATATAGGTGGACAGATGTAACTATTGACCATAATGAGTGGCTATTGAGTGATTTGATTGTGTGGCAGAGGTCACCAGCCAAACAAATATATTCAATTTTAGATCACATTTGGTAGTAAGGGATACATTAAAATATTACAATTTTCAGAGGAAAAAGCAAAATGAAAGCAATTTTTAACAATCATTCCATAAAAATACCTCTTTAATTATAGTAGTCATATATGGATACATATAATGTAACTAATACAGACTTTCCCATCAAGTGTAGAATTTATTTCCTCATCATTTATTGATTGTGTATATGTAAGAATATATATGGACATAAGATAGTATACTGGTTACACTCACGTGTATATGCAGCCCAGACAATGATCATTTATATAGTTAAAAGCACTTCTATATATTAAATATTGCACTTTGTATAGAACACATGCATAAATGAAGATTTAGTTTTTAAATATTGCTTCTAATTTTCCGGCATATGTTTGTGCAACAAGACACAGTCTCCAAGGTAACAATGATTTCTAGACGTTTTTTAACTGCATATGAGTTATTTTTGCCCTGGACAACACATGTCATATGGACATCAGTTAGCAGCATCCAGAGAGGAAGATCGCTGCTACTCACTTAGGGCCTCATTCAATTGCGATTTGGCCAATTGAATAGGGCTCTAAATAAGCACATATCATATTTTGTTTAAAGACGTTTTTAGTTAGTAAACATCTATCCAAAAGCAAGGTTTTCACTAACTAAAAACGTCTTTAAAAAATATATGTTATATGCTTATTTAGAGCCCTATTCAATTGGCCAAATTGCAATTGAATATGGGCCTTAGCTGTTAAAATGACTCTATAGTTTTTTTTTTATTTTTTTATTTAAATGTTTTAACTTATCATCCAAATTTTAAATGTAATACAAAATTTGCTTTAAGTTCTAGGAAGCCCTGAGAGTAAACAGATTCTTACTTTCTGGGTTTTTTCCCTTTTATCCTGTTCTCCCTCATGAGAGCTCACATATTGCACAGTTTTTGCATAAAGCCACGCCCACAGAGGAGGGGCTTCACCTGTCCAGTGTCTCCTGCTCCTCAGGTACAAAGCATGTCATTGCCTTTTTGCATCAAGACACATTGGTAGTGTGAAACCCCTCCTCTGTGGATGTGGCTTTAGGTCACAGATGTGTATCGTGGTATCTCTCATGAGGGAAAACAGGAAGAAAGAGGAAGCCCCACAAGGTAAGAATCCTTTACACTGGGGGCAGAAGTTTATTTATTTTTAATTACACTATATTATTTATAGAAAACAAAAAGTCCCTTTAATTGTATCACCAATGCTCTTTTTTCTTCTGTAGAAAAAATAATAACACAGTATCTTCACAACCATTGCTCTGTTGCTATCCTTTGTGTGCCCAAGCTGAATAATAAAAATAAAGCTTTTTAGTGCAGAGTTCATTCTACTTGTATCATTTATACAGTGGGTAGTGCTGGAGAATGCAAACCTCTTGCCAGCTTTTAAGATCATCCTTTAAAGAGCCACTGTTGTTATTGTCTAGTCATTCAATCGTGTCCACCTCTCTGTGACCCTATGGACCGCAGCACACCAGATATATCTGTCAGTTACTGCCCCTCTGACCTCCCTCAAGCTCATATTGATTGCTTCAATGACCTCATCTATCCATCTCCACCTCTGCCGTATCCTTCTTCATGTGCCTTCATTCTTTCCCAGCATCAGCGCATTTTTTAAGGAATCCTGTCTTCTCATGATATGGCCAAAACATCTGAGCTTCAGACTCATGATCTAACCTTCCAGTGAATACTACAGTCCGCTCTTTCAAAGGTGGGCAAGTTCGGTCCTGAAGAGAGCCCCAGTATTTGCGGATATCCTTTCTGTGCACAGTTGAATCAATCAGGATGACTGAAGAAGCGATTGACTCACCGGTGCACATCAGGGATATCCTCAAATCCTGGCCTGTTTGGGGCTCTCCAGGACTGAACTTACCCACCTTTGCTCTATTTGATATCAGGAAATAATAGGTTTTAAGCAATACCAAAGTCAGAATGGTAAATAATCTCCACATCCTCCTATTGAGGGCTTCCCTACCTCCCCTGTTGGGGAAGATGAGGTCAGGGGGGCGACTGCACTAGGCCCCCACCCAGAGAAGGGTCCTGGTGCATTGCACCACCTGCACCAGTGGTAGCTCCGTCTGTGCATATGTTCTTCGGCAACTAACATACAGAGGGCATGAAGCAATACAAGGCAGGTGCTAAAACATTTACACATATAATACAACATTTATAACTGAACTTTCTCATGTAAAAGCAACTTGTGTTTAGGTGAAACTTCGCCTTTAATGCAGATTTTCTTTATATAAATATTTATTCATGCCAAAAATATTTAGTAATGTTTAAAACATGCTTTAATATACACTTGTACGAGTTCTATGTCTGCCACCCATGGCGCGAGCTGATGACAATCATACACCTTACAAAGCTCTGCTGAAGGAAACCATCACAATAAACTATAATAACCAGTATTATTCCACACCTTTGCCACTGAGTGATTAATAATCACTATTTGATTATCTGCCATGATTGCAATCCTTTGTGTAACTTCCTAAAGTGCTCTTATCTCTGTCGGTGATGTTTTTTTAAAGCCTGGAGAGACAATGTACCTTTGTATGAGAAAAGTTTGCTAGTAAAGAAAGTTGAGCTTGGCACTGACAATGTTAAAGGAGCATATATTCAAAATAAACTAATTTGAAAATAACAAAATATTTTTAGATAATAAAAAATAATAATGCAATTCAGTTTATTACATTTTAAACTAAATTGTGCTGCAGTTGAAGCTGCTATTTTACTCCCAACTGATCTACTTCCTGAGGATCTACTTCTTTTTGGAGACCCTGGGCAGTGAAGTGGAGGAGCCTCTGCTAGTGAGAACACAAGGTATGCGTGCACCAATTTTTGCCTTTTCTTTGCGTATAAGTTCCTTTTCCTGTTTTAACTCTCTTGATCTAGGTGGTTGCCCCCTATTAACCAATCTATGAACTGCAGCATTTTAGTTTTTTAAGGCAGGAACCATTTTTTTACAGTGGATCTCCTCACATGGAAGTGCCTCTAGGTGGCTGTCTATTTGGCCTAATGGGTAATCCAGCTATGGGGAGGGGACATGGATTGAACATAAAGCTTATATATGAATGATGGTAATGTGTTGGCTAAATGTGCCAGTGCTTTCATTATGACTAATGAGAAGTACATTAGTTTACAATATATATATATATATATATATATATATATATATATATTTATATATATACCTGTTACAGAAACTGTAAGAAGTAAGCCAGGCTAAAGCATGCTAAGGCCGTTAGTTTCAATTAAGTTTAAAAGGTTTTCTTAATATTTTTTTCAAAAAGCAATTTTTCCAATGTTTAAATGTGCTCTTTTAAATGCTTGAAAAAAACAGTTGTCCTTCATGTTGCTTTAATAATAATAATAATAATAATAATATTTATTATTATTATTATTATTATTATAATTTTAATAATAATAATTTCATGTAAAAGTAAAACATTTTGAGATTGTGTTTATTTTTTACTCTCTAAAAACATTTTGGGCTTTATCAAGTTTAGTTAATTAAAGAACCATAAAGAAAAGAATGTGGTCCCAGTGTTCCTTTAACAAGTATATTTCATGGTGTGGTACAGTGTTATATTAATATTGTAGGGGTGTGTGCCAGAGGAGTCCAGGAGCTGATCATTTGCATATTGAGTCGCACTGAGTCGCACTGCTACTTGCAACTGTAAGCTGACAGAAATAGCAATATGTTTCAAATTACTTGAGATCTGTTTACAGGGGCTTGTAAATAGATTTAATAGTTGCCTATTGATTAAAAACCAGTTGTTTGTTACATGACATGACATATTTTACGGGCAGACCAGAGCTGAAATTATAGACCGGTCTGCTTTCAGACCTGTTTCAGTTATGCACTTATCATTCTGTTTTTCTTTATACCCCAAAAAACATTAGATTTATAGGGGTAAGTAGATATGTGTGCCCGGCTTGCTGTGCCGAGGGAGATCATTGGCACCTCCCTAATGAAATCTGAGACTGAAATGTACATAAGGGTTAAACTAAGCACAGCATAACATGATATACAAGCTGGAGACAATACATCTCAATATTAATGCACTCACTTCAATAAAATTCACTGCAGTTAAATAATTTATCCAGCAAGGAATGTTGTCATGCAATTTGGATATGACATAAATATTACAATGTATATAATAATATATTTTCTTTAGTTCAGTGATACATTTATAGACGAGTATACACTTTATGCAGATCAGCATTTATTGAAACAATAGCAAAACCAAGAATAAACAAATGGATGTATCAAAACATGCAAAAATAATCTATTCTAAGATAGATCCCAATATAAAATCAGAGAACTATATAAAAAAAAAACATTTTAAGTGAATTTACAACAAGCAACTTAAAGAACAAGATGGCAATTAGCAAAAAGAGTTGAAAATTGTATCAAACTGGGATAACAATTAGTAGAAGACTCCTTATGTTATAATATAACAATTTTATCACATTATGGAAAAAATGAGATATCCAATCCACAGAAACATATTAGGCATTAATATTCAGTGATATGGTATGTTGCAGTATGAAAACAGTAAATAGCAAAATCAGGTATAAAACCCACATGGCAGCCAGAATATAGAAATATATATACTGAAAAAATAAAAGCTACCTAGGATATAAGACAGCTATACCTCATAGTGATGTCGCGAACATCAAATTTTTGGTTCGCGAACTGCGGACGCGAACTTCCATCAAATGTTCGCGAACAGGCGAACCGCCATAGACTTCAATGGGTAGGCGAATTTCAAAACCCACAGGGACTCTTTCTGGCCACAATAGTGATAGGAAAGTTGTTTCAAGGGGACTAACACCTGGACTGTGGCATGCCGGAGGTGGATCCATGGCAAAACTCCCACGGAAAATGACATAGTTGATGCAGAGTCTGGTTTTAAGCCATAAAGGGCATAAATCACCTAACATCCCTAAATTGTTTGGAATAAAATGCTCTAAAACATCAGGTATGATGTTGTATCGATCAGGTAGTGTAAGGGTTACACCCGCTTCACAGTAACAGACCAATCTCCCCGTTTAATGCACCGCAAACAACCGCAAACAGTCCCTTTGCACAACCGCAAACTCCCCATTTGCACAAGGTTGGATACCAAACTAGCCATGTCCCGTTCCTTGTCCTCACTAATGTCATTGAAGGTCTCTTCCTCCACCCAGCCACCAAGGGTCCCCGAAAGGTGACAACAAGCCCCCTGGGACGCCTGCTGTGTTTGGTCTTCCACCTCCTCAAAGCCACCATCCTCCTCTGACTCCTCTTCTTCAGACTCCTCTCTCTGCGTTGCCTCTGTCTGCGTTATTATAAGGTGTGTTCTGTTAAGTAGTACTATTCCTATCGGTTTAATCCCTGTTACGTCCACTATTAGGGGACGTGTATATGGCATTGATTTTTGGAACAGGGAGATGGAAAAAGATGCTTGGTCGGACCTCCTACTTCGAATTTGGGGCACTGCACGTGCAATGTAATGTGCCACCAGATAGGAGTGGTGTATTAAGTTGTACTATTTATTCCTATCAGTTTGATACCTGTTACGTCACCTATCAGGGGACGTGTATATGGCATGGATTTTTGGAAGCGGGAGATGGAAAAAGATGCTTGGTCGGTCCTCCCACTTCAAATTTGGGGCACTGCGCATGCAATCTAAGGTGCCACCAGATATGAGTGTCACTGTGCACTGGCAAAAGTTGGCAGAGTAGGCGCTGTAGGCCTCACACACACGCCTGTATTCAGGCAACTGATATTCAATCGATTACAGTCAAAAAAGTGTTGTTTTATGTCACTGTACACTACGGTTGCACCAGATATGACGTATCACTGTGCACTGGCAAAAGTTGTCAGAGTAGATGCAATAGGCTTCACACACACACCTGTAGGCAGGCAATTGCTATTCAATCTATTACAGTCAAAAAAGTGTTGTTTTATTTCACTGAGCAAAATATAAGCTGTGAGCCTGACACAGGCAGGCACCTGAAATTAGATTAAAGGAAAAAAGGGTTGTTTTCAATGTATGGTACACCACCAGGTATGAGTAGTGAAAATAAGCACAATATAAGCTGTTAGGTGTTAGCCTGTCACACACACACGCTGGCAGGCAGGCATATGCAATTAGATTACACAGAAAAAAGTAAAAAATTTAATAAAGGATGTTCTAGCCCTAAAAAGGGCTTTTTGGGTTGCTGTCCTTGCAACAGATATCAGATGAGTCCTTCAGGTCTGTAGTGGAAGCTAAATACACAGCCTGGCTATCCGAAAGCGCATGTGTTCGCCGTCCGATGCGAACGCGAACATGCCAAAATCGCTGCGAATAGTCCGCGGGCGAACTGTCCGCGACATCTCTAATACAGCAAACAAAATAGCTTTAGTATATAGGTATTAGGGAATTCAGTAAGGGGTTTTATAACAATTGATTAAATTAATTTATCAAAGTAATCAATCTGTTTTTGATAGAATGGACCCAATGAGAAAACAATCTAGGTTTGCAGCTCATTTCTGGACAATGACCCCCTAAACCTTTTTCAGGTTGTACCCACCCTGTCAATTGTAACAAAAAGATTGTATCAGGACTATTCCAATTTTATTATAAAATTCAATAATTCAGACTCTTGGCTATACTTTACCCAATATGAAGTTAGCAGGGAGACCCTTGCTGGATCGGACTGCTCCTTAATTTGTTTAGAAGTAATCCCTTTTTAGTAAAGATAGATTTAGTGAATATATAACAGGGAAAATACAAAGAGACAGAAGTTTATGCCATGGACAGCCTCCCTGATCTTCTCTTTTTTTCTAATAGATAAACCCTTTACTTTTCACCCACTCCCTATCACAAGGCTCATTTTAAGAAATTGCAGTAACCTCCCATCATATTTGTATATATATATATATATATATATATATATATATATATGCCAATAAATTGGTGTAAAACATATTTGTGTCCTTCGTAACACCTGTTTTATAACACTCTGTGAAAACAACAAAGAATTGAATATAAAACCTGAGCATGTCTTTCTAGGGACATTTCTAGGTTCCTTTCTCAAGACCTTCAAACCATCTAAAACTATTTGGCCCTGGCTCATGTCCCACTTGATAAAACATATAAAGTAGATAATACATGAATTAACTTTTACCCACAAATGTCCTGACAATGTCCATAGACTTTTATGGATAAATATATTTGTGTGTGGCTAAATAATAATTATTAACTCCAGGACAAAACACCTGTTAGACTCTATTGGTTCTAATGTGATGCTAATAGCAGTTGAGTTGGTAACTAGCAAAGCTCAGAGGAGCAAAACCAATAAGGGGCCATTAGTAGATTGCATTGATGATATGAATGTATATATGAAAGTCTCATATCTAATTGTTACTAAACCATAGGGGCATGGGTGTACGAGCCAAAGAAAATCTGGGGAGGATACCGCATATAATAAAAAAAAATACAACACAACTGCTTCTCTTCACACAATGAAAAATCTGTGAGGGCTTTGTCCACTCCTCCCCTGAGTTCTTACACCCATGCACAAGGGACTGTAAGGGTGGGACAGAAAGAGAAAAAGAGACAGGACTAGAGGGGTAGAACTAGAGGGACAGAGAAATAGAGAGAGAATGTGCTGTTCATAAACAAAACACTAGGGGCCTCATTCAATAGAAACCCCACAGATTATGTTTTACAGGCCGTATGTCTGCGGGCTTGAAATTTGCTACAATTACAGAGTGATTCCATTCAACAAGCCCGCAACTTACAGGCCGAAAGCTAAAACCGTAAACCATACATTGGTATGTAGTATTTCAGAGCGTGAACATGATCAGCTAAGCAAGGCTGTAACTACCCATTTAGAAACAGCCAATAGAAAATGAGATTGTCATCATTATGTCAGTAAAACATGGTGGTTAGATGTCAATCAATTAGCGTTTAGGGGTTCATTATGCAATCAGAATTGCAATCTCGCAATGTACAAAATATTAAAAATGAATGGCGATTCTGTTCTAGTCCATGTGGGTGGCCTGGTATGTATTAACTCATTGATTCCTGAGATAAATATAACACTGAAATGAATTCTAATGTCTTACATCCCTTTCCCTGTCTTTAAAAGTGCAGTACTGATTTTTTATTTGCATTTCAAGTGTTACGAAGAAATGTTTAACCCCCTTGCATGTCCTATTTGGTAACCGTAGGATTTTCTTCTACATTTGCCATTTACAGGTATGAAAATATTTGCGGGCTTGAGGAATTGAATATCGATTTGCTATTGTAACTCTTGCAGGCTTGACAGATCAAAGGCTTAGATGGGTTGTAAATTACGGTTGTGACAACCGCAGGGATTCTCAGCTGTAACCCTTAGACCAGTTGTGGCTAATTGATAGATATTTTGGTCAAATTAAGTTTATAAAGTTAATGTTAAGTTTCAGTTATCCAAAAGATTTTGGCCAATTGAATAGAGCTCTATATAAACTTAATTTTTTTTTTACAGAAGTTTTATTTTGTGTAGACCTTGCTTTTAGATAGAGGTTCACTAACTAAAAACGTCCGTGTGCTTATATAAAGCACTATTCAATTGGCCAAATCACATTTGAATGAGGCCCCTAGACGGTTCTGTCTCTTTAGTTAATACTTTTATTTTAGGGCAGGGCAATAATTCTTTTATTGGAACTTTGGGTTAGAATAGAATTAATTAATTGTACTGTAATGTGCATGATTATAATATACAGTACAATGTATATGACATTGCTCAATACAGTTGGCCAGCAGATCTGGGTATTAAAGAGGAAGTGAGAGTGATGGACGCCATTGAAATCTCAGTCTGCATTTGCAATTGTGTCTTTGATGTCTTGGCATGGGGTTAATGACATGAACCTCTTCTATGATTCATCAAAACCTGTAACAAACCATATGCTCCCTGGAGATCTCAAGTACTGGCTCGCATGTTATTCTATACTTCCTGGAATCTTATCAGTGAATACTCTTTAGATGCAAATTCCTAGAAACCCTCTTAAATTGTTAAAGTTATCATAAAACTAAACAGAGATAAACCATGCCAAGATAAGTTACTTAAAGGACTATTGTAGACTGTGAAAACACATATGTTTGCGATGTTTGTAACATATTAACTATGCTTTCAGCTGTGTGAGCTATGGGCATGAAAATATTTATTTTAGGAGTTGCCGGTTTTGGGATAGAAGGACTCAAACCTCCGCCATTGACCCCCAAATCCAATGTACTATTTAAACTACACCCCTTATCCCTAATTGCTATAGCTGTTAATTTAACATATGCTTTCTATACATACTATGAGCCTCATTCAATTGCTGTGATTTTTAGATCCGGGATCGCAAGTGGAGGTCGCAAGTTATTTTGCTATTCAATTGACTTACATTTGCGGGCTCCGATCGAGTTACGTGCTGTGAGCTGCGATCCTTTGCGATCCAATGCCCTCCAAGCCCTTGATCCTTCACGCTCGCAAAAGTCCCGAACGCTAAAATCGCAAATCGCTATTCAATTGCTCTGATTCCCCCTCTCTAACCACTCTGTCAAGCCCACAAATTGCAAATATCTAACCACAAGTTACTGGTACCAAGTAGGTCTCGCAAAGGGCTTAATGACAAATCGGAGCACTTTAAAAGCAAAAAAAAAAGCAAAACTGTACTTTTATGAGGAGTGAAAATGATGTTAGGTCGGAGAATTAATAGCACATCATTCTCCAATACTTTATTTTATGTTTAATTTTCGTGTTATATCGATCACAGCAATCAACCGGACTTCAACCTCTAAGCCCGTAGGACTTTTAAAATCCAACCTCCATTTTCTCAAAGTCCCACAGGCTTGGAGGTTGAAGCTCTTAGGACTTCAAAAATGGTTAGATGTCAAAGTCCTACGGCCTTCACATACGAGATACGGCTCGGAGGTTGGTCATGATGCTGATTTCTGTTTCCATTGGCTGTTCCTGCATCGTGGGTTACAGGCTTGCTCCCAAGCCCGCAAATGCTACTTCCAATGACATTGGTTTCCGACATTGGTGCCCCTAACTTGCAGGCCCGGCCAATTGAACAGCACCTTAACTCAAGCCCGCAGCAGTCCTGCAAATGTAAGTCCAATATAAACTAGCTTACGATGCCTCAATTGCATGAGGCTCTATGTATATGGTCCATTCTTATATTTTCTTTATGAATGAATATCCTTAATAATGATCTATTAAGGAGACACTGCTTGTGTCAGTAAAATGACATGTTTGTTTTGTTCACAATTTCTGCTTGCATTCAAATGCGATTTGGCAAGTTAAAAAGGGCTCTATATAAGCACATAGCATATTTTTTTTACAGAAGTTTTTAGTTAGTGAACTTCAATCCAAAACCAAGGTCATCACTAACTAAAAACTTCTGTAAAAAAATATGCTCTGTGCTTATATAGAGCCCTATTTAATTGGCCGAATCGCATTTGAATGAGGCCCTGAGTGGCAGTATTTTCCTAATTTTTATTATCTGTTCAAGAGTGGAAAGGAAGGGAGATTTGTTAATGTATTGGTAGACTCAGATATGTCTGTATTCACCCCTTGTGCCTTGAAAAATATTACTATCATGGCAGCTTCCATGCACTGGCAGAGTCTGCTAAAACCAAGTTATTTTCAAAAAAAACATATTTTATAACTTCACTTACACAGATGTGGGTGTTTTTTGCTTGTTGGAAACATGGAAGTATTTTCTAATCTATACTGGTCCTTTAAGGAAGGAAGGACACAATTTATAAAAAGCTCTTATTTCAGCAGTACACTTGATTACACGCTCAGCATAGCTCTAAAGGACATATCTGGTTGTGGCCTCTAAGGGACTGATATTGTTGACATCATGAGCAGAGGATTGAAATGTCAAGATGTTTGTGCAAATAACACAGGAAATATTCATGCTCTTAAATGGCCACTGTAGTCTTATGATTAAAATAGAAATAAACTTGAAAAAAGGGAAACATGTTTCAAAAATAATACATCCTCAAATATATTACTTTTATATGCATTCTATAGTGGAATCTACCATTTTAATTTTTACTGGTCAACTTCCTAGGGTAGGAGGAGACAGAGTTTCTGTCTGCACAATGAAATAGCAATGTGTTCTAAAGGGATAACAGAACATGCATTAATTTGCAAGGAAACACTGTTCTGAGAATGAGACAGACAGAATTAAAAATGGTGCCCCACAGCATAAATGATTGCATAACTTATAACTGAAAAAGGATTCAGTCAAAAATAATATATATTTTTTAAGAGCACCATAAACAATAACGTCCTTAAAATATAACTTTGATTAAAATGATTAAAATGATTAGAAAATTAAATAGCAAAATACAAACGGTTAAAGGTATATGAAAGTTTCATGGATTATGAATGTATCTGATAGAGGAGAATTAGTAGTGTATGAAAACATTTTTGCATAAGAAACAAATCCCAAAATAAACATTAATAAACGTACTCTAAAGTTTGCAAAATTGCTTCAGTTTTTTTGCCAGTTGACTTTGAGAAGGAACTCCCCTGAAAATCCAAATAAAATTGGCATACAATTAATAATTATTTGTCTCCAATCAGAGGCAGATACAACATTGTAGCAGTGTATGGGGATTCAGTCTCTGCAGCAAAGCACCAAGGGAATTGTAGAATTTTGTTCCCACTACACACATCTCTATCCCCCTAGAAATCAGCAGCTCCTCTTCTGGATCTCTGCACCTTGTTGCCATTGGCTGAAAGGTTATTATAGGGTCAAAAACCATACTTGGATGAAGTTTTTCTATTGGTTAGTACCAGGTGCCTATGGGGGCGTGGAAACCAATTTTCTTTAAATAAAATAAATGTGTGTGTGTATAGAAAGACTCCATATAATGTGTGTGTCTGATATTAGCAGTATGTTTCAGATTAGAAATAGTTGCGCACAGGGAAACTTCCATATACCTTTAAGAACACATATACATTTAAAATGAAAAGCAAGATGACTTATATTCTTTCAACAATTTCTTTATATTGTTTCACAGAGTATATTAGTCTTATTTTTATGATAGGGAATTATACGTGTGGTGCTTTGAATGTACCAGCTGCTAATAACACTTCAAAAAAGCTTTTATTTTTTATGTATATTTCTAGATAAATACTGACAACTTATCTAAATTGTTTGCTCCAATTATTGAGCTTAGGTAAGGACGTACATTGTACCAAGATATCTCAGATTGTGAAAGCTTTTGCCAGAGGCCAGTAGCTTTATAAATTAATTTCAGACTTTAATTTGCCTGAATAGTAGCATGAAATAAATACAATGTTTCAGTAAATGCTTTTGTCAGAAGCTTATAACGTCTCAAATGGGTCCAAATCCAATGACACAATCACCGATCAGTCAGAGACATGGCAGTGCTATACTTTGGAGCTTCTCTCTTCTCCACTTCACATTACCTAGGAAAGCACCTTCAGCTTGTGCCATTCATAATTTGTAATCTATTATATTTATAATCTATTATGGTAAATCTGTCCTGATCTATTTCATTATAAGCAACACACGGTAGTGGTGAGGAAATATCCCTCAAAGGTATCTCTGATGTAACTCCAACATTATAGGTAGTCGGTATTATCCATTAGAAATAATTTTTCTCTACCATTATTTGCTGGTCATATCCGTAAATACATTTTATTACAAGGGTGACACAATTTATCAGAGGATAAGTAAAGATGATTATTGTTGCTCCTGCTTAGTAATAATACATAATTATAATGGACAGATTGTATCTGCCCCCGAGGAGCTCACAGGTCTCTAGTTATAAAAGCTTGGAGAAATACTTGGTGTCAAGGGAGGT
This sequence comes from Discoglossus pictus, assembly GCA_027410445.1. Classification (NCBI taxonomy): domain Eukaryota; kingdom Metazoa; phylum Chordata; class Amphibia; order Anura; family Alytidae; genus Discoglossus; species Discoglossus pictus. The sequence continues at coordinate 106,884,420 of CM050171.1, forward strand.
TTTTCATAGCACATCAAGGAATGTAGAAATGTTATTTTCCTAAAAAATAAGTAAACCAATTAACAATGGCTTAAAAACCCTGTTATTACTCACAGAAACCTTTTAAATAGTCCCAACAAAGCTCCGCCCCAGCAGCTCATACACACAGTGTTTCTATTGGTACTAGATGTACTAGCCACCCACAGATTGTTTCTCAACAGCATGTTTTGAAATGCTACTGAGAAACAATCTGTGATTGGTTAGTACATCTAGTACTGATAGAAACATTGTATGCATGAGCTGCTGGGGGCAGACCTTTGTTGGGACTATTTTGAAGATCTCATTGAGTAAATCAGAGTTTTTAAGCACTTGTTAATAAAATGATGTCTAGATATGCAAACAATCACTTAGGTAGTTTATTTTAATATTATAAACAGAGAAGCTCCCATATCCTTTTAACCTCAGGTTTGATAGCTGTTGTGCTAGTGTGCTCATCTTGTGTTACTTGCCTCTGACTACTTAGGCCAGCGTGGGCACATTTGGTCTGTGGGGCCACACACAGGCCTGGATTTGAAGATATCCTTTCTGTGCACAGGTGAATCAATCAGGATGGCTTAAGAGGCAACTGACTTACCTGTGCTCAGCAGGGATATCATCAAATCCAGTCGTGGATGTGGCCCCCCAGGACCAAACTTGCCCACCCTTGGCTTCTGACCACTCTCTTGTCTCTGGCCCCATCTTTGTGCCTGGCCTTGTCAATATCTGAGCCAGGTTGGGAAATGATCTAGTATGGGGATTAAATACATTGAAAGTAATTTACTTACCCCTGTAAGACAGTTCAGCAACATTATATATATTTGTAGTACATGATCTCTTTAATCTGGCCCTATGTCCTTAATATACGCTAAATGAAAGCTCCCTGTGGCACATATTCCTCGAGTATTTAGATTGCTCTCACTGCTGCCACGCGATCACTTGAAAAGCCATTTAATCAAATTGACTAAAAATAGTTCTGCTTTATTCCTCTGTTTTTTTCACGGTGAACTTTTTCCCAGAGCTCTTGAGCTTTGAAACCTGAGCTCTAGAAAATACAATGTAACAATACCAACAAAGTGACGAGCTTTTTACTAATTGCGACTATGCTGAGAGAATGAGTCATTAAGGGCTGGTAGTGAAATTATTTGTTGGGCTTTGATTGCTGCTAAAAAGAGATATGACAAGTCAGACCAAACATATGACAAACAGCCACAGTCTTTTATTTCATTTTTCAAAACATTGACAAATAGTACGCTAGGGTGCAATTTGCCATCTTGGAGAACTATCCATTTTTTGTTCTTCTAAATTGTAACGGCGGATTTTAGGACGTCTTAGCTTCTGGGAATAATTCTTTTTTTTGTTTATGTGTGTTACCTGCAGTAACATACATCAGAAACATGACAAGAAAACTATATTAAAGCACAAATACAGATATTAGTTGAGCAAGTTGGATCTTTCCCACTGACTCCTTGTGCAACAGCTTATAGTACAGTTGGGTGATCTTTACTCATATATTCCATTTATATGTATATTATTTTTTTATATATGATGTAAGCCATTCTTTGAAACTCCCCATACAGATATAAACGTCTAAGGGCCCTATTTAGTTGTCCAAATCGCAATTATTTGAGGCCGTAATGGAGCCAGTAAATGTTACTGATATTCAATTGGCTACATTTTGCTACTCACATTCCAGTTGCGAGTTACAGGCTCAAAATCAATCAACTTAACTCCGTCCTAATCTCCTCCTTTGATGTTTCAGGCCCGTAAATGTTACCGGTACTAAAAATGCTAAATCCATTTTCAATTACAAAAATTCAACAAGCCCGCAATTGCCTTCAAGCCCATAAATGGCAAATGTATAAAAAAAATTCTATGAGTACTAGATAGAATTTGCAAGGGGGTAAACACCTGTTTGTAACACTGCAAAAGTAAATAAACACACACTACTGTACTTTAAATACTGGGAAAGCAATGAACGGCATTATAATTACTTGCACAACAGTCGCAAGCTTGCAAATGTGCAAAAAAAAAAATTTTTTTTGCACGTTTTCTTTTCGTGTTATATCGATCCCAGGATTCAATGGGTTAATACATATCATTGAACCCGCATAGACCAGAAAAGTTGCTTTATTGATTTTTTATCTATATTTCTGGCTTGCAACACTGATCGCATATCGGACTTCTAAACACTAATTGATTGTCGTTTAAACTTCATGTTTTACTGACGTCATGATGACTGTTTCCTTTACTATTGGCTGTGTCTAAAAAGTAACTTACGGGCTTGCTCAATTGATCATGAACATGGACTAAAAATGCTACAAATGGGTTAATGGGTTACGTGTTGGGGCTATGAGTATGTAATTACGGGTTAGTGACAATTGAATACGGCGACATGTTTAGAAAAAAATTGACCCACAGCCAAAAGTTCAGTTTGAAGGTAATTACCGGCTTGCTATTAAATAGAGCCCTTAGTTGGCTTAGCTGGCTTAGCTCGCTTGTACGTTATGTGTGTGTTAATTGGGCACTGGATGACCAGAGCACAACCAACTTAGGGAAAGGATAAGTGAATTAGTAGAAACCTGGGAGGCCTTGTGCACCTAGCTGTATCATCACTGTGTCATGTTATGCCTACTCTACCCAAATCAAAAGTGTCAGGTTGGCGTGCCATTTTACAGTCATGGCGGGAGGTTATCTCAGGGCAGTTGACGAGGGGATGATATTTTTGGTACGAAATCGAATGGCTACATAAAGGTGTCAGCATAGAGCTTCAGTGCCCAAACAAGGACTAATGTTCTGTGTATGAGCCATATGCTGTTTGGTTTATTATATTCATTAGTGATATTTTGCAACCCTTTCTGATTAAAACACTGCTTGAATCAAAAATAAAGATCTCACTGGATATAATTTACATGCACACATGACTATAAAGCATGCAAATTGCTGATCACCCAGGCATATGGCGCTTGCCATTGTACCACCATTGCAAAAAGCATTGGGGGATATTCATTAAGTCATTGCATGCATCATGGGTAATGGGTGGTGAAGGGCTGCAAAGGGAAAAGACATTGCAGTCTTCCCCAAAGCATTGCTTAGGTAATCTCCGGCTTTATATCACATGTGCCACTCCACTTGCTCTTGTATAACTAAATACAACAATAGGGACACCATCAATACATGTCTGTAAAGCATCTTGCTCAAGATAATTATTTATAACTAGCGACTTGCCTGTCAAAAAATGATGGTCAATAAAATTTGAAGCCATGACAATGCTGTTTGGCACACAGTGTTAAGCTTTTTATACTCTAAGGACCTTTGGCGCTCATTGCGAGCCTCTCCTCGCGTGTCCTTTGGCTCCTCTCTATATTTTTTTAAATACTTTCGCTAATGAATTAATAGAATAATAAATTAATATAGTTTACCTTTTTGTAATTAATATATATAACAATCAATAGCCAGAAGAGGTAACAATCTCTTGTTATTGTCCTGCAGCATATAATGTCCAGTGGGACTGTTGCTGGCCTGAGGAGATAGTGTTATGAATGTCCCAACTGTGCATTAGATATAGGCTGCGTGCGCAAGGGCAAAACGTTGCTTTATTTGTGTAAAGCGCTAGTATAGATGCGTAATGTTGTTAGTGGCAAGTTAGGATTGTAAAATAGTGTTGTTTGTCTATGTGCTACGCGGTTCGCGAGCATTTGCCGTCCTTTGTAATAGTGTATTTTGTACCTCGTACGTTCCTGGGTGAAAGTGGTACGCGGTTGGTAGTGTTTTGCATGTTCCAGGGTCATGTAGCCTCGTTTTTTTGGCCTCCATTTTGTTCTCGCTTAGGCAATTTTCGAATTGCGAAACTCTGCAAAATCGACTTAAATTTGCGTTCCACCTCACTCCCAGACGTCCTGGCTGTTCCCCCGTGCTGTGTGTGATGTTTTTGTTGTATTTTTTTTGTGTGTGTATTTTGTCATGCACGGTTCGGCCGTTAACTTCGTATTTTTCCTATCTCGTATTTTATTTTCCTAAATTCCGCGTCCCGTATTTCTTTTTTTCTAAGTCCAGCGTTCGTCCAGTGCTTGCAGCCTAAGGCGATCCGGCGTTTCCTAAGTGTTTGGAGGCTAAGTCCTGCGTGTTTCATTGCCTAAGTGGTGCAAGTTAACGGCACGCAAAGCATGACGACATCTCGTAGTTCGACAATTATAATATGTGATTTACATTTCTATTCACATATTCTTCATCTTGCATTGATAGATGGAAAATAAATGTTGCCATTGCAGTAGTAGAAGCTTATTTCCACAGGTTTCACTTACCCTTACATTCCCTAAATTTCCCAGTAGATCACTGGGATCTATCCTGTTTTAAATTCGCCAGCACTAACAGCTGGAGTGCCAGCAAGTGGCTGCTAGATGGCGCTGCGGATATTTTGCAGCACTGACGATATTTCACACAATTTGTAACCTTTAGAAGGTTCGCCTAACCCTTAAACTAACCATAACCCTAACCCTCACCGTAACCCTAAAAGTTTACCTAACCTAACTCTATGGTATGGGCACTGATAATCAACAGCGCCATCTAGCGGTTAGTGGGCAGCACTGCTGCTACCACAGCTGGCGAATTTGTGGCAAATTTCAAAAGGGAAAGAACCAATTGCTGACTTATGGTCTAAAAGCTTTGATGTGTATCTATAATTGACCTGAATTTGAACTAGCAGTATTTTCTATGGGAGTATGTGGCACATTTTGTGTTTGGAAACTATCCTGGGACCTTGGGGCCCCGGTGAGTACGTTCAGGGAATGAAAAGCCAACACATAGACCATTGCGCCTGCCGAGTAGTTGGTTGGCCTTGACTGGAGAGCTTGCATTCTAGAGAATCCTGATTGTTTTTTGGAACATATGACCCTAGGCCAGGTCTAGGGGCAAAGATTGGATTTATATATGTGAGAGTATATGGGGCTGTGTATTTTCCTGGCTGTTTCTGATCTATTTTAGCCTTTACCTCTTTCTTTACAATCTATGCAACTTGTTCTGCCAACCTGCCAAGATACATAACCTGCTAACATCATTTGACAGGGAAAAACAATTAGGGAGAGAGGTCGGGCTCGTTTGTCCAAACTCTTAATTACTGTTAATTTCATGTATTATGCTAAACTTGTACGATATCTGCTGAGAGGATAGAATTGAAAAGAATATAAACAAGAAAAGCAAGTTTATTTTAGGTGGCATGTAAGGTTCCTGGATTTTGCTAGGTATCTAATATCCCTGTGTATCCATTTACTTTATGTACTTTATTTTATTAAGAAGTGCTTATGAACTCTGTTTCTACTGCCTAACAAAGAAACAGTCCCTGTATGGGTCTGCCCACTACAGACACAGCGTATGCAGACACAGACTATACTTTATTCGCTGTGCAGTGTCTCATACTAACCAATCTGCGATTTAAGCGATCGTAACTCGTGAAAGATCAAAAGCTTGGAGGGGCATTAACTTGCAATGTAAACCGTAACAATGAATCAGTAACCCAATCGGAGCGCGCAAAAAGACGCCAGATGAATAGCAAAATACTGTAAGTTACGGCCTCCATTTCTGAAGGATCTCCCGATACCTCAATTGAATGAGGATCAGAGTTTATAAGTAACTAAAAGTAAATAGATACTCAGGTATATTATTTACCTTGTACAATCCAGAAACCTTTCATATCCCTTTAAGAAATCATAATAACCAACAAGAAATCAGTTATAGACGAGTATATCTTTTGACTTAAGAATAAAAATTGTATCTCTTGGAAGGTCTTTGCTTTAAATGAAATGTCTGTCCAAAACAACATGTAACACTGTATTCTGCAATACACTTATTTTTCATTTATATATTTATGCTAAAGCTACAATTTCTTTTCTTTTTTTGTATCTCACCAGTGACGGAAGAGCGAAGTGGAGCGTGTCATTGAAAAGATTAATTCAGAAACAATATGTGGCTCTATGATGACACAGAAGATCTATTCTACAGTAGTGCTGTGACAGCTGCAATTCAGGGAAGTGGCTAATTTACTGCTCTTGTTGGGTGGCCATATGGAAAATACATAAAGAGCTTCCAGTTGGAAAGTGGACCCATTATCATCCATTGTACAAGAGGATAATCACCAGCTACAGATGCGTATGGTACAGCTAAATCTACTAATTTATGTGTAAACAGACATAATAGACAGGCAGTAAGTAATACATTTAGATACAAATTTCATTTCATTGTAAAACAAAACAAAAAATATCAAAACAACCAAAATAAATAAATAGTTATATTTGTGTCCGACTCTCAGTGGCTCTATGGATAGCAGCACATCAGGCACATCTGTCAGCCATTGCCCCTCCTTCAAGCTCATGTTCATTACTTCAATGACCTTGTCTATGCATCTCCGCCTTATTCGCCACCCTTCTTTGTGTGCCGTCAATCTTTCCCTGCATAAAAGTCTTCTCTAATATATATGGCACTCCTGAAGATTTTAGCTGAATAATAGAAGTTAATTTTATTAATATGCAGCCATCAACACTTCTGTCCCCGTTGCAGGGCACTTGTATTTTTTTTTTTTTTTTTTTAAACGTATTATTTTGAATTTCACCCACTAGCTCTCCAGCCAATAATAATTTAACATCACACCAGGAGCATAGGTAATTGGGTGGGGGGATGGGAGGGACATAGCCCCGCAGGTTAAATGAATAGGGGACACAAAAAAATAGCAAAATTAAACTTACCAGATTTGGCCACTAGAGGAGCAGTATGTCTTTCCTATGATAGCTTTGTCCCATTATATATATATATATATATATATATATATATATATATATATATATATATATATATATAGTGTGGGGGGGGGGGGGGATTTGATCCCCTGCTGATTTTGAACATTTGCCCACTGACATAGAAATGGTCAGTCTATAATTTTAATGGTAGGTGCATTTTAACAGTAAGAGACAGAATTACAAAAAAAAAAAAAAAAAAAAAAGAAAAACGCATGTCAAAAAAGTTATAAATTGATTTGCAGGTCAGTGAGGGAAATAAGTATTTGACCCCTATCAGTCAGCAAGATTTTTGGCTCCCGGGTATCTTTTATACAGGTAACGAGCTGAGATTAGGAGCACTCTCTTAAAGTTAGTGCTCCTAATCTCAGCTCGTTACCTGTATAAAAGACACCTGTCTACAGAAGCAATCAATCAGATTCCAAACTCTCCACCATGGCCAAGACCAAAGAGCTGTCCAAGGATGTCAGGGACAAGATTGTAGACCTACACAAGGCTGGAATGAGCTACAAGACCATCACCAAGCAGCTTGGTGAGAAGGTGACAACAGTTGGTGCAATTATTTACAAATGGAAGAAACACAAAATAACTGCCAGTCTCCCTCGGTCTGGTGCTCCATGCAAGATCTCACCTCGTGGAGTTTCAATGATCATGAGAATGGTGAGGAATCAGCCCAGAACTACACAGGAGGATCTTGTTAATGATCTCAAGGCAGCTGGGCCATAGTCACCAAGAAAACAATTGGTAACACACCACACCGTGAAGGACTGAAATCCTGCAGCGCCCGCAAGGTCCCCCTGCTCAAGAAAGCACGCGCAGTATGCCAATAAACATCTGAGTGATTCAGAGAAGAACTGAGTGAAAGTGTTGTGGTCAGATGAGACCAAAATTGGAAGGTGGGGGAGTGCAAGGTCTCTAACATCCACCAGCTCCGTGATGTCATCATGGAGAAGTGGAAGAGGACTCCATTGGCAACCTGTAAAGCTCTGGTGAACCCCATGCCCATGAGGGTTAAGGCAGTGCTGGAAAATAATGGTGGCCACACAAAATATTGACACTTCGGGCCCAATTTGGACATTTCCACTAAGGGGTTTACTCACTTTTGTGGCCAACGGTTTAGACAGTAATGGCTGTGTGTTGAGTTATTTTGGGGGGACAGCAAATTTACACCGTTATACAGGCTGTACACTTACTACTTTACATTGTAGCAGAGTGTCATTTCTTCAGTGTTGTCACATGAAAAGATATAATAAAATATTTACAAAAATTTGAGGGTACTCACTTTTGATTGAGAAATACTATATATATATATTCATTTTGATATATTTTTAAAAATCTGACCCACTAGCCAATAATTACCCCCCACCACACACAAATACATCCGCCAGCACTGGGGTAGATGATTCTATTATTACTAGTCACTTGCACGTCAAAAATAGTGTGTGCTCTGTCTCTTTGTGTGCCCTATCTCTGTTTACACCGTCTCTCTCTCTCTGCACCCTCTCTCTCTCTGCACCCTCTCCCTCTCTCTGTGCTCCCTCTCTCTCTCCTACTCTCTCCCTCCCTCCTTCTATCTCTTCGTCCCTTCTTCTCTCTCTCCCTCCTTCTCTCTCTCTCTCTCTCTCTCTCCTTCTCTCTCTCCCTATTCCTCTCTCTCCCCCTCCTTCTCTCTCTCTCTCCTACTCTCTCCCTCCCTCCTTCTATCTCTCCATCCCTTCTTCTCTCTCTCTCCCTCCTTCTCTCTCTCTCTCTCTCTCTCCTTCTCTCTCTCCCTATTCCTCTCTCTCTCCCTCCTTCGGTTTCTCCCTCCTTCTCTCTCTCTCTCTCTCCCTCCTTCTCTTTCCCTCCATCCCTCTCTCCCCCTCCTTCTCTCGCTCTCCTTCTCTCTCTCTCTCCCTCTCCTTTTCTCGCTCTCTCCCTCCCTCTCCTTCTCACTCTCTCTTCCCCTCCTTCATTCTCTCTCCTTCCCTCCTTCTCTCTCCCTCCCTCTCCTTCAATCTCCCTCCCTCTCCCTTCGACGCACAATGCGAGGGTCTTATGCACAACTCGCAATTTTCTCTCTCTCCCTCCTTCTCTCTCTCCCCCTCCTTACTCTCTCTCTCTCTCCCTCTCCTTTTCTCTCTCTCTCCCTCCGTCCCTCTCTCTCCCTCTCTTCTTCTCTCTGTCTCTCTCTCTCTCTCCTTCCCACTTTCTCTCCCGTCCTCTCCCTTCACTGTGTAATGCGAGCCTCGCTATGCGCTCACATGCGCAACTCGCATTTTTGCAAGCGTTACACACACATGAAAACTATATTATTGATTAGCATAGTCCAACTGCACGACAAACAGTGTTTCCTTTTTTTTTATCTGATTTCTATTTTGTTGTAATGCGATTTGTGACCACATGATAAAAAATAAAAAAAACAATGTTATATTAAATGCATAATAAAAAATGTGAGACTACAAGGAAACAGCACTGAAATAAAGAAAAATAAATACACATTTCTACTTCAAATAAAGATTCAAGGCAACGTGTTTATGATGTGAGATGCCGCCCAGCAATAGCACAATTACAGGGCAACTGGTTCTATAATGTAAGCACACAGATCCTTCTAGAGCAAAACACAATATATCACTAATGTGCAATCACCAAAGCTGATCCTTGGAAGGATACGTCCCAGGTACAGAGGAGCTCCCACTGACTGCCGCTCATTATAGTGAAACATTGGGGGTGGCGAGTTGTTCCAAGTGGATTCTTGCCTGGTAGATTGGTAAAGCGTTATGTTTTATTTTATGTATTATTTTTATATATGCAATTTGTTTTTGGTAATATGAAACATTGCTATTTTTGTTTTCTACATTTTGGGACAGATTGTTCCATAAAACCATTGTTAAAAAACTTGAAACAAAATAAAGGGGACACTGTAGGGGTAAATAATCCAACAATTTAACAGTTTAGGTTGAATACCTTGTATGAGACAAGTTCTGCAAATACTAAAAGGCCAATATAGTCATATCACATGTCGTCACTCTTGCTAGCCATTGAAGCACGCAGGACTTAGGTTGCAATGAGCGCCGAAGGAGGGGGGGGGGGAATTTTGACCTGAAAAATACAAATTTAATGGCCGAACCGCGGTTATCAAAAAACACGATAAAAATAATAATAAATAAATAAAAACACATTTACACACAGCACAGGGCGAAAGCCAGGAAGCCTGGGAGTGAGGTTGCAAGCGATTTTGAGCCATATTTGGGGGTTTTCGGCAATCCAAAATCATCTAAGCGAGGAAAAAAATGGCAGACGAAAAAAGGAAAAACTTCTAAAACTGCATGAAAACGAGGCTGAGCAAAGCCAGGCACGCAGGACTTAGAAAATACCCAACGGCAAAGACAATAACACTTACACCAACAACGCCAGACACACAGGACTTAGAAAATAAAACAAACTTCAGTCAGCGCGAGCCACGCAAACATTCAGCAGATACACAGAGGAGAAACACACAGGGAAGGCACAGGGGGGGAGATGGTGGAAAGAGACACATGGCATTCCCAAGCATAAAACTGCCAGCTAACGAACTCTGCAATGAGCTGCCCGTACAGTAGGCGGGAGGAAAGGGTCGCAATGAGCACCGAAGGTTGTGGCAATTGCGAATTTGTTGGTAACGCTATGTTAAAAGTTACGACAAACTAGAAATTACTACAACTATATATTTGCAAGTTGCGACCTGCACATGCACATTGTGCCGCGTGATGCACAATGCGCCGGGGCGTGCATGCGCAATGCGCGGTATCAGTTACGCATGTGCATTGCGCCATGGGTGCCGCAGAGTTGGAGCGGGAGAAAGAGGGAGAAAGGAGACACAGGGGAGGTTGAGGGAGGGAGAAAGGAGACACAGGGGAGGGAGAGGGGGGAGAAACAAAGGGGGGAGAGACACAGTGGAGGGAGAGGGATTAGAAAGGAGACACAGGTGAGGGAGACGGAGGGAGAAAAGAGACACAGGGGAGGGAGAGGGGGGAGAAACACAGGGGGGAGAGACACAGTGGAGGGAGAGGCTAGGAGAAAGGAGACACAGGTGAGGGAGACGGAGGGAGAAAGGAGACACAGGCGAGGGAGAGCGAAGGAGAAAAGAGACACAGGGGATGGAGAGGGAGGGAGGAAGAAAGAAGACACGGAGGAGGGAGAGGGGGGAGAAAGGAGACACAGGGGAGGGAAAGGGGGGAGAAAGGAGACACGGGGAGGGAGAGGGGGGAGAAAGGAGACAGGTGAGGGAGAGCGAAGGAGAAAGGAGACACAGGGGAGGGAGAGGGAGGGAGAAAGGAGACACATGGGAGAGAGAAGGGGAAGAACAAGACACATGGGAGGGAGAGGGGGGAGAAAGGAGACACAGGGAGGGAGGGGGAAGAGACACCAGGGAGGGAGAGAGGGGTGGAAGAGACAAAGGGGAGGGAGAGGGGGGGGAGTAGAGACAGGGGAGGGAGGGGGAAAGATACACAGGGGAGGGAGATGGGGGAAAGGAGACACAGGGGAGGGAGATGGGGGAAGGAGACACAGGGGAGGGAGAGGAGGGAGAAACACAGGGGGAGAGACAAAGGGGAGGGAGAGGGGGGATAGAGACAGGGGAGGGAGAGGGGGGAAAGAGACACACAGGAGGGAAGAAAGACATAGGGGAGGAGGAAAGGAGAAACAGGTGAGGGAGATGAGGTGGAGGAGGCACAGGGGAGGGAGATGGGGGAAGGAGACACAGGGGAGGGAGAGGGGGAGAAACACAGGGGGAGAGACAAAGAGGAGGGAGGGAGGTAGAGACGGGGGAGGGAGAGGGGGAGAGACACAGGAGGGGAAAGAGACACAGGGGATGGAGGGGGGGGGAAAGATACACAGGGGAGCGAGATGGGGGACAGGAGACACAGGGGAGGGAGATGGGGGAAGGAGACGGAGAGGAGGGAGAAACACAGGGGGAGAGACGAAGAGGGGGGAAAGAGACACACAGGAGAAGAAAGACATAGGGGAGGGGGAAAGGAGACAAATGGGAGGGAGATGAGGGGAAGGAGACACCGGGGAAGATAGATAGATAGATAGATAGATAGATAGATAGATAGATAGATAGATAGATGTCTATCTAATAAACAACATTTCTAACATATGTGGTTTGTTACAAGGTGGATTTTTTAATCTGCCAAATGTAATGGATGCGTCCTAACATTAATATAAATGTTTAATGACTTTAATTATACCAAGGAAAATAGATTTTTTTCCCCGTTTGCCAGTGTCCACCAAATGAAATAATTATTCTTCCTTAGCTCAGCTCTGCTTATGTCCCTATTCAAATTATAACTAAACAAGACAGAAAGCAGATGGTCCTGTCAGTGCAGCTAACAATGTGAGACTCTGGGGCCCTCTAGTGGTTACCTGTGTAATATATATAATCTATCATTGCCGTTTTACACCATAATTGAAGTTTCTGTATTAAATTCAAACAAAACCCATCGGAGGGAGAAGCCAATGCAGAGATTCACAGAGAGCCAGCAGAGAAGGGGTTAAGACAATCGCTACAAGCATCAGAATGATAGTGGTGTATAAATGACAATCAGTTTTGTACCTTTTCTCATATTTTTCTTTAATGTAATTTTCATTATCCGTCTATCATCTATCTGTTATTACTCTGCTTCTCTTTTATCTCTCTCCATTTGCTTTTATTTATCACTTTCTTTCTATGGTCTCCAACACACTCTGTTTCTCCTCATCCCTCTGTCTCTCTCTCTCCCCCCCCTCTCCCCTCTCCCTATCTCTCTCTCTCTCCATCCCTCTGTCTCTCTCTTCCCTCTGTATCTGTCTCTCTCTCTCTCTCTCTCTCTCTCCCCCCCCCCCTCTGTCCCCATCTCTCTCATCTCTCTCGTTCCCTCTCTCTCATCTCTCTCTTCCCTCTCTCTCCATCCCCCCTCTCTCTCTCCCTCTCTCCCCTCTCCCCATCTCTCTCTCTCTCATCTCTATCCTTCCCTCTCTCTCATCTCTCTCTCTCATCACTCTCTCTCCCCTCTCCCCATCTCTCTCTCTCTCCCCTTCCCTCTCTCTCTCCCTCTCCATCTCTCTCCCCTCTCCCCATCTCTCTCTCATCTCTCTCCTTCCCCATGCAGTACACAGCCTCCCTTTATCAGTGAATGATGCATTCAGCTCTGATGTATGTGTCTCCCCCTCCCCTCCTCTCCCCTCCTCTCTCTCCCCTCTCCCCATCTCTCTCTCTCTCATCTCTCTCCTTCCCTCTCTCTCCCTCTCCCTCTCTCTCCCTCTCTCTCCCCATCTCTCTCTCTCATCTCTCTCCTTCCCTCTCTCTCTTTCATCTCTCTTCCCTCTCTCTCCATCCCCCCTCTCTCTCTCTCTCTCTCTCTCTCTCTCTCTCTCTCTCTCTCTCTCTCTCTCCGCTCTCCCCATCTCTCTCTCATCTCTATCCTTCCCTCTCTCTCATCTCTCTCTCTCTCCCCTCTCTCTCCCCTCTCCCCATCTCTCTCTCTCCCTCCCCTCTCTCTCTCCCCTCTCCCCATCTCTCTCTCTCTCCCTCCCCTCTCTCTCCCCTCTCCCCATCTCTCTCTCTCCCTCCCCTCTCTCTCTCCCCTCTCCCCATCTCTCTCCTTCCCCATGCAGTACACAGCCTCCCTTTATAAGTGAATGTTGCATCCAGCTCTGATGTATGTGTGTCCCCCTCCCCTCCTCACCCCTCCTCTCTCTCTCTCTCTCTCCCCATCTCTCTCTCTCCAATCTCTCTCTTCCCTCTCTCTCCCCTCTCCCTATCTCTCTCTCTCATCTCTCTCCTTCCCTGTCTCTCCCTGTCCCTCTCTCTCCCCTCTCCCTATCTCTCTCTCCCTCTCTCCCTCTCTCCCCTCTCCCCATCTCTCTCTCTCTCATCTCTCTTCTGCCCTCTCTCTCCCCTCTCTCCATCCCCCTCTCTCTCTCCATCCCTCTGTCTCTCTCTCCCTCTCTCCCCTCTCCCTATCTCTCTCTCTCCATCCCTCTGTCTCTCTCTTCCCTCTGTCTCTGTCTCTCTCTCTCCCCCCCCCCCTCTGTCCCCATCTCTCTCTCTCTCTCTCTCATCTCTCTCGTTCCCTCTCTCTCTCTCATCTCTCTCTTCCCTCTCTCTCCACCCCCCTCTCTCTCTCTCTCCCCCTCTCTCCCCTCTCCCCATCTCTCTCTCATCTCTCTCTCTCCTTTCTCTCTCCCCTCTCCCCATCTCTCTCTCTCTCCAATCTTTCTCCTTCCATCTCTCTTATCCCTCTCTTCCCTCTGTCTCTCCCTCTCTCCCCTCTCTCTCCCCTCTCCCCATCTCTCTCTCATCTCTCTCCTTCCCCATGCAGTACACAGCCTCCCTTTATCAGTGAATGATGCATCCAGCTCTGATGTATGTGTCTCCCCCTCCCCTCCTCTCTCCTCCTCTCTCTCCCCTCTCCCCATCTCTCTCTCTCATCTCTCTCCTTCCCTCTCTCTTATCTCTCTCTTCCCTCTGTCTCTCTCTCTCTCCCTCTCTCCCCTCTCTCTCCCCTCTCCCCATCTCTCTCTCTCCATCCCTCTGTCTCTTTCTTCCCTCTGTCTCTCTCTCTCTCTCTCTCTCCCTCTCTCTCTCTCCCCTCTGTCCCCATCTCTCTCTCTCATCTCTCTCCTTCCCTCTCTCTCTCTCTCATCTCTCTCTCTTCCCTCTCTCTCCACCCCTCTCTCTCCCTCTCACTCTCTCCCCTCTCCCCATCTCTCTCTCTCATCTCTATCCTTCCCTCTCTCTCATCTCTCTCTCTCCCCTCTCTCTCCCCTGTCCCCATCTCTCTCTCCCCTCCCCTCCTCTCTCTCTCTCTCTCTCCCTCTCTCCCTCTCTCTCTCCCCTCTCCCCATCTCTCTCTCATCTCTCTCCTTCCCCATGCAGTACACAGCCTCCCGTTATCAGTGAATGATGCATCCAGCTCTGATGTATGTGTCTCCCCCTCCCCTCCTCTCTCCTCCTCTCTCTCCCCTCTCCCCATCTCTCTCTCTCATCTCTCTCCTTCCCTCTCTCTTATCTCTCTCTTCCCTCTGTCTCTCTCTCTCTCCCTCTCTCCCCTCTCTCTCCCCTCTCCCCATCTCTCTCTCTCCATCCCTCTGTCTCTTTCTTCCCTCTGTCTCTCTCTCTCTCTCTCTCTCCCTCTCTCTCTCTCCCCTCTGTCCCCATCTCTCTCTCTCATCTCTCTCCTTCCCTCTCTCTCTCTCTCATCTCTCTCTCTTCCCTCTCTCTCCACCCCTCTCTCTCCCTCTCACTCTCTCCCCTCTCCCCATCTCTCTCTCTCATCTCTATCCTTCCCTCTCTCTCATCTCTCTCTCTCCCCTCTCTCTCCCCTGTCCCCATCTCTCTCTCCCCTCCCCTCCTCTCTCTCTCTCTCTCTCTCCCTCTCTCCCTCTCTCTCTCCCCTCTCCCCATCTCTCTCTCATCTCTCTCCTTCCCCATGCAGTACACAGCCTCCCGTTATCAGTGAATGATGCATTCAGCTCTGATGTATGTGTCTCCCCCTCCCCTCCTCTGCTCTCCTCTCTCTCTCTCCCCATCTCTCTCTCTCTCCAATCTTTCTCCTTCCCACTCTCTTATCTCTCTCTTCCCTCTGTCTCTCTCTCTCTCCCTCTCTCCTCTCTCTCTCCCCTCTCCCCATCTCTCTCTCTCCATCCCTCTGTCTCTCTCTTCCCTCTGTCTCTCTCTCTCTCCCTCTCTCTCTCTCCCCTCTGTCCCCATCTCTCTCTCTCATCTCTCTCCTTCACTCTCTCTCTCTCTCATCTCTCTCTCTTCCCTCTCTCTCCACCCCCCTCTCTCTCCCTCTCTCTCTCTCTCCCCTCTCCCCATCTCTCTCATCTCTATCCTTCCCTCTCTCTCATCTCTCTCTCTCCCCTCTCTCTCCCCTCCTCTCTCTCTCTCCAATCTTTCTCCTTCCCTCTCTCTTATCTCTCTCTTCCCTCTGTCTCTCTCTCTCTCCCTCTCTCCCCTCTCTCTCCCCTCTCCCCATCTCTCTCTCTCCATCCCTCTGTCTCTCTCTTCCCTCTGTCTCTCTCTCTCTCTTATCTCTCTCGTTCCCTCTCTCTCTCTCATCTCTCTCTTCCCTCTCTCTCCATCCCCCCCCTCTCTCTCCCCCTCTCTCCCCTTTCCCCATCTCTCTCTCATCTCTATCCTTCCCTCTCTCTCATCTCTCTCTCTCTCTCCCCTCTCTCTCCCCTCTCCCCTCTCCCCATCTCTCTCTCTCCCTCCCCTCTCTCTCTCCCCTCTCCCCATCTCTCTCTCTCATCTCTCTCCTTCCCTATGCAGTATACAGCCTCCCTTTATCAGTGAATGATGCATCCAGCTCTGATGTATGTGTCTCCCCCTCCCCTCCTCTCTCTCTCCACCTTCTCTCTCTCCCCTCTCTCTCCCCTCTCCCCATCTCTCTCTCTCTCCCCTCTCCCCATCTCTCTCTCTCATCTCTCTCCTTCCCTCTCTCTCTCCCTCTCTCCCCTCTCTCTCCCCTCTCCCCATCTCTCTCTCATCTCTCTCCTTCCCCATGCAGTACACAGCCTCCCTTTATCAGTGAATGATGCATCCAGCTCTGATGTATGTGTCTCCCCCTCCCCTCCTCTCTCTCTCTCCCTCTCTCTCTCCCCTCTCTCTCCCCTCTCCCCATCTCTCTCTCATCTCTCTCCTTCCCCATGCAGTACACAGCCTCCCTTTATCAGTGAATGATGCATCCAGCTCTGATGTATGTGTGTCCCCCTCCCCTCCTCTCCCCTCCTCTCTCTCTCTCTCTCTCTCCCTCTCTCCCTCTCTCCCCTCTCTCTCCCCTCTCCCCATCTCTCTCTCATCTCTCTCCTTCCCCATGCAGTACACAGCCTCCCTTTATCAGTGAATGATGCATCCAGCTCTGATGTATGTGTCTCCCCCTCCCCTCCTCTCTCCTCCTCTCTCTCTCCCCTCAGCACTTTATCTCTCACACACAGCTCCTCTCCACACGTGTTTGTTCTTCTCATTTCACTTATGATAACTGCTGGATGTATTAGAGAAGGTGGAAGGATCTCCAGGGCACCTGATGCCCCCAGTCCCAGGTCAGTAAGTATCTTCCCACTGCTTCTTCTATTACAAGAGGTGCAGATGTTCATTGACAATCATAGCTGGAGATGTCTTCATTCATACATTGCTTTATGAGCAGTAGGACCCAGCAGGGCTTCGCTTTATAGGCATTCTTGGTTTATGCTGTTTGAGTAATGAGAAGCTCTTCATGCTGCAGGTTACTCCAGAGAAGCAACAGGGAGCACCATACAAGAGAATGACCCCCATTAATTTCACCAGCCCAAACCTCTTCCAACCCAAGGACTCCAACTCTACCAACCAGTTCAAAGGGCTGCAGCTGCTTCAGTCTTTCAAGGCTCTCATCATCCCATGCTATTCCTTGGTGGTCTTCATTGGAATCATTGGAAACTACCTCCTTATCTATGTCATCTGTAAGACCAAGAAGATGCACAATGTCACCAACTTCCTGGTGGGCAATTTGGCTTTCTCTGACATGCTGATGTGTGCCACCTGTGTGCCACTCACCTTGGCATATGCATTTGAGCCCAGGGGCTGGGTATTTGGGAGTTTCATGTGTTACTTTGTCTTCTTCATGCAACCAGTGACTGTGTTTGTCTCTGTGTTTACCTTGACTGTGATTGCTGTGGACAGATATCATGCCATGGTCTATCCACTCAGAAGGAGAATGACCATTCCCACTTGTGCCTACATCCTGGCTGGCATCTGGTTGCTCAGTTGCTTGATGGCTGCCCCTGCTTTAGTCCATACTTATCATGTTGAATTCCCCAAACTTGACTTCTCTATTTGCGAGGAGTTCTGGGTTGGCATGGAGAAGAAGCGCCTGGCATATGCCTATAGCACCCTCATACTCACCTACGCCCTGCCCTTGACAGTCATCTCACTGTCCTACCTGAGGATCTCAGTGAGGCTGAAGAACAGGGTGGTCCCTGGAAACATCACCAACATCCAAGCAGAGTGGGACAGAGCCAGGAGGAGGAAGACTTTCCGCTTGCTGGTCTTGGTAGTGGGGGCATTTGCACTGTGCTGGCTGCCACTGCATATATTCAATATTATGAAAGACATTGATATAAATCTGATTGATAAAAAATACTTTAATCTGATCCAGCTGCTGTGCCACTGGTTTGCCATGATGTCCGCCTGCACCAACTCTTTCCTCTATGCCTGGCTACATGACAGCTTCAGGGGGGAGCTCAAAAAGATGTTTCTATGGAGAAGGCAAAAGATAAGACCAACCGTGCCATGTGTGCTAACTAGTGTGATCCTGTGACTTATATACAGGGGGTGCCAAAAAGAGTGGGAACAAGAAACTAACATTTACTGCAACTGCTAGTACAATGTGCCGCGTCTGTATACCATGATATTTATATTATACTATGCACAATATCATAATAGTCTGATGTGTGTTAATTTATAAGGAGTATTAATGCTATTTGTAGCATTGGAGAGTAGTGATCCTGCAACAAAATAAACACATTGGCAGGGGTGTAGAATAAGTTTGGGGGGGGGGGGGGGTACACAGGCCGGAAAATAGCTTATATATACATACAAACATAGAAATATTGGGGGGGGGGGGGGGTCCCCAACAATCCCCCCAGTTCCTATACCCATGCACATTGGTCACGTGGGAGATTCACTAATCTATAGCAGGGAGTGGAGGGGACCTAAGTTCTCCAATGCAACCTCTGCAAGCTCATCTGCAGTGTTTAGTGACCCAAATAAGCACAAATAAAGTCAGGTTGTGTTACCTGGAAATGTATACTCAGCAGTAACTAATAGCCTCTAAATACTCAATGACTTGAACAATTCTTGACCAAAGAAGTTATACAGCCTTATTAAATTGTGTTTTGGCCAATTGAATAGGGCTCTATATAAGCACAGAGCATATTTTTTTTACAGAAGTTTGCTTTGGATAGAAGTTCACTAACTAAAAACTTCTGTGAAAAAAATATACTATGTGCTTATATAGAGCCCTATTCAATTTAATAAGGCTGAATCGCAATTTAATAAGGCTGATAGCATGTTGCGCCATATGGTGCAGATCTGTCAGTCCTGCCTACATCTCTGTTCCTAAGGGAATTGCTGCTGTTCATCTCACAAAATGAAATTAAAGCTATTTGCAGAAATATGCGAAACAATTCAGTGATTTGCAAAACAAGGTATTATATTTATGAAGAATTAATGCTAAGATATGTTCTATTAAATAAACTTTATTCTTTTGTGGTTTTATAATGTAATCCATCAACGTTCCTTTATAAAGGGCCAGGTCAGGGGTTTAGACTGATGTCATTTCCTGATAATTAAGGGAGACCCTTCATACAGGCTGCAGATAATATCATTTTGAAGGACCACTGTATAATGAAAAAACAATACATGTGTAAAAACTTTAAGTCTTAGAGCAAAAGTAAGCATAATTTTTTTTTATAGCTAGTATTTAATAAAAAAATGTTTTTAATGCCTCCGTATCTTGGGTGGGGATAATACAACTCTGCTCCCAGTATAGGAAGCAGAAGCAGATCTACCGCCGGTGCACCCGGTACAATGCACTGGGGCCCTTCTCTAAGGGCCCTATATGTATATATTTATATATATATATATATATATATATATATACATATTAATATATATATAAATGTGTGTGTGTATATATATATTATAAATATGAATAAATACAGTAAACTCCCTGTTAAACGGGAACCAATGGGGACTCCCGATTGCCGGATAAGTGTAATTGCCGGTCAAAATGACCCTTAAACCCCACAAAATGCCTTTAAAAAGGCATTAGCACCTAAACTGGGCTATTTTGGCCCTCAAAAAATAAATAGAAAAAAGTTAGTATTTTTTTCTGCAGTCTCGAACTGCCGTATAGTGCCGATTATGCCGGTTTAGTGGGAGTTTTGTTTAAATGGGGAATTGATGCCGGTGCCGGTTGCTTGAGAGTCTGGGTTAGTTGGGTGCCGGATAACTGGGATTTTACTGTATATGTATTTATATGATAAGTTATGGGTCAAAGCTTTTATGGGAAAGACATATTGCTTCATAGCACTGGAGCGGCCAAATCTGGTAATGCTTAATTGATATTTTTGTGTCCCTATTCATTTAACCTGGGGGGGGGGGGGATGTATCCCCACCAGTTCCCACACCCCTGCTCTGTAGGTCCCTGGAGGGATCCATGATACATTGGTGGTAGCTGTGTGTGTGGGAGGGTGTTTACATTTCTTTAGAGCTATGATTGTTTCCTTTAATGCTATGTCCTGCTTCTGGGCATTCAGGGGGTGGTGTCAATATTATCCAATTATTAAACAAAGGCTCTGATCTTCTGTCTATTCCCTCCTCCCCCATCTTTCACTATACTGATAACAACAAACACACACACACCATCCATCTCTCAGGATGTGATGTAACAAACACAAAATGGATTCCTGCACAGAGTCTTCAAAAATTCAGATTTTTCCAAAACATGCTTTATGTCCATGGTGTATACAGCTTCTAATATTGCTAGTTTGGTAAAATCAAGTGTATTTGTTCTTGAACTGCAGTGGTCCTTTAAATGTATACACTAACAGGACATTTCCATATTGTTGTTTGGTGGTCCGAGTCTGCCCCACACAGCATAGTGGGGTGTGATTAGCTCCCAGGAAAGCATTTCGTTTTCTATAGTTATTTCTATATTTTTTATTTCTGAAAAGATTCTGTCCAGGAACAAGTGTACTTATTCAAAAGAGCACACTACATATATGAGACTTTAATGCTGATGTGTAATATTTACTGCATTGTGCCGACAGACAGCCAGAGTCAGGGACTGAGAAGATAATCAGGGGATCACTGATAAGCGACTGGAACCTAAAGGCCGGTTTACGCTTCTTGTTATATCTGGACTGTGCCAGAAAATACACTCAGCCTAGAAATGACTTATCTTTGCAGATATGTTTTATCACCAGACTCTTAGAGCATCATTGTATTAATTTCAGCTAATAAAAATATATTGATTTTGGTGCTGTTTATGCCATATCTGCTCAGTGATATTCCTACCTTGTCGTGGTGAAGGGGCTGTGAGTTATAGCATGTAAGGTCACCCAAGATGGGCAGGTCATAGAAGAGAGGTCAGACAAATCACAGTCCACTGGTGAAGGAACTGGCAACCCACTCCAATATCTCTGCTAAGATAAACTTATGAATAAGCATGACCTGTGACATAATAATAGATGTGTCTTGTGTGCTGCAGTCCATGGGGTCACAGAGAGCCAGGCACGACTGAGCGACCGATCAATAATAATAAATCTATGCTGGTAATACACAAAATATAAGAAAGTTGCAATGCTGCATCATTTGGTTTTTCAGGCAGCCACGCTTGTAATTGATGTGTCATAGGCAGCTGCCTAGTCTGCCTGTTGATAAATACGGTCCATATATATAAAGGTTTCCATATTTAAACATGGATAGAATGAAAAATTCCAAACACTTAGCCATGATGCATCTTTGGTTAGTAGTGCACAGAAGTCATTTAATTATACTCTGCTCTTTTGAAAATAAAATACAGATAATAAAAAAAAATGTTTTTAGAAAGTAAAAAATATATCCTTGGACTTCAATGAAGCTGTGAGCTATACGATGTAGAGTAATATAAGATGGGCAGGTCTTAATAGAGTAGAGAGGTTTGACAAATCATGGTCCACTGGAAAAGGAAACCTTATGGATAAGTGTAATCAGACACAAGATGTGCCTGGCGTGGTGTGGTCCATAGGTTCTCGGAAAGTCGGGCACAACTGTGCAGCTAAACAACTACAAAATATAGATACACCTTTAATTTATTAACTATTTGCTTAACTTAATTGTTCCCGGTGTCATTGATTCTATTGTGAGTTGTACTTCCATGTACTCCTACGGCTAAGTTGCACATCATTGGGGAACCCCCTCCCTAGATTCAAATCACTTTAGGAAGAAGCGCTAGTATCTGCCCATATAAAGCAATACTTATTATAGGAATTAAATAAATATAACACATCAGCAGCCTTTTAAGTATGAACATTTCATGTTGTTTCTTTATATTCATTTTAAATATTTCAACAATCCATTTTACATTTTATGAGGATTTTGTACTTTATGTTTAACACATTTGAATTGGGAATGTACAGGGCCCATAAATCAGATTACACTTAAAGTGACAGTTATTTTCTTCCTGCATTTGAAAGAGCATACTTTAAATGTTTCCAGAAATAAGTTTTGCATGAAAAATATTAAGTAAAACCCGTATAAACTTCATTGAAACATGCACAAAGCATATGAACATATGTATATTTAATTGGTAAACATATCTCGGACATATCTCTGCTTTGAGAACATCAGTTCAAAAAATTAATCACTAATATTGTGGTCGTACTTTGAGTTTGTGTGTAATGCTCGCAAAACTGGGGGTTGTGCATACGCTCAGCGCATGGGCGAGCTTCACAATGAGCGGCAAAGTCTCTCACTGCGAGGCTCGCAATACTGCCAAAGGTGCTCATTGCGAGGCTCGCAGAGAGAGGAGAGGGGAGAAGAGGGAGGGAGAGGACGCAGCAGGTGGGAAGGAAATAGAGAGAAGCCACGCATAGACATGGGGGGAAGAGACACAGGGGAGAGAGAGGGGGGAAAGACAGGGGGAAATAGATAGGGGGGAGAGACACAGTGGAGAGAGAGTGGGAAGATAAATGAGGGGGAAGAGATACAGGTGAGGGAGGGGGAGAGACAGGGGGAAAGAGATAGAGGGAGAGACACAGTGGAGGGAGAGTGGGGAAGAGAAATGAAGGGGAAGAGACACATGGTTGGGAGGGGGAGAGACAGGGGAAATAGCCACAGGGTATGGAGAGGGAGCAAGAGGGAAAGGACATAGCAGGAAGGAAGGAGAGAGATAGAAGCCGCGCATAGACATGGGGGGGGAAGAGACACAGAAGAGGGAGAGGGGGGAAACAGGGGGAAAGAGATAGGGGAGAGACACAGTGGAGGGAGAGTTGGGAAGATAAATGAGGGGGAAGAGACACAGGGGAGAGAGGGGGAGAGACAGGGGAAATAGACACAGGGTGGGGAGAGGGGGAAGAGACACAGGGGAGGGAGAGGGGGGAAAGTGGCATGGGGAAGAGACACAGGGGAGAGATATGGGGTAGAAGAGACACAGGGGGAGGCACAGGGGAGTGAGAGGGGGAAGAGACACAGAGGAAAGAGACACAGGGGAGGGAGAGGGGGAAGAGACATAGGGGAGGGAGAGGGGGGGGACACATCACATATTATACTGTCATTTATGATGGGCAAATGACTAGTTATACATATAATAATGGAAGAGTTGTGTGATGTCTATTCTGTGGATGGCTCACCCCAAAAGCAAAACAATATGAAGGAGGATATCAGTGAGAGAAGGTGAGGGGCAAAATGACCTCCCCTATAGTGAGCTGTATAAGTGACAAAATACAACAAGTAAGCCCACAAGATTTCATATATTATACTAAATTGTTTTTAAAAAAAGTTTAGAAGATATTCATTTTGAAACAATGTTCAGTGATCCTTAACCCTTTAAGTGGTGAAATAAAACTCACAAAAATATTTTTTGCACTATAATTAAGTTCTGTATGTGTATATTATTACCCACTACAGGTCACTTTATGGCTCTCTTGTGGCCTTTAAATCAACAGAGCTGGACATGTAGAGAATCCTGTTGGTGTTTACTCAGATTACATCTGTGAATTAAAGGCATATCTAAATTATCTGGATTATCACATTCCTGCAATCCTTAGGTAAAACCATCCCTGATCTATGCAGCACATTTCATAAAAAGTTTTATTTTTATTACTATCTAATGATTATGTTGATGCCCCCAGTGGTGTATGTACAGGCACCTGATTTCCCCAAATCAGCATGGAGCATTTGGGAACCAGTTTAACCCATTACTTACCTGCTGCCAAAAGGAGAGCACTGATATCAGCCCCAAAGTCACTGCTGGGATGTGACCCACCCGGACCCCGCCCCCCACCAGAGATCAGCACAGGCAGAGCTGCTGTGTGTGTTTGTGAGAGACCTGCAGCTGTCACCAGCGAGAGTGTGAGAGGTGAGTAACTGGTGAGTGATTGAGGGAGGGAGAGAAAGAGAAAAAAAAGCAATCAGTGGTAGTTGATGCAGGAAATGGACAACATGCAGGGGTGGTAATGACACAAGTAGGCTCTACTGCTGCTTAACTCTGCCAAACAGTGAGAGGAAGGAAACAAAAACATCAGCAGCAGTAGTTGATGCAGATAATGGACAATCTGCAGGGGTGGTAATCAAGTGTGAATGTGCTGCACATAGAGTCTCTTATATGAAAATACAAAGCGCCCTCTAACATGATATCTACATATCCCAGGCTGCTTCACAGCACAAACAGGAACTCCAGAGTTTGATACAAATGTTTCAGCCTTTGCTTCCTCCTGATTGGCCAAAACATATTATGAATTTTATGCTAATTTAGCCTGGGCATGAGGGGGGTTTACTCTAATTTTAGGATTACAAATTTTAGGAAATTACAAGACATTTTGCTAACTTCAAGGTGAGTTTGTACTGTGGTTTGGTATTTTTTCATGCAAAAAATGCAGTCCACTGGAGAAGGAAGTGGGAACTCACTTGTCACAACCTACAATGATGATGGAGTATAGAGGATCCTAGCCCTCTTATCTCCTGTAGGTTTTAGACCTAAGATTTGGGTGACTCAGACCAATGGACCTTCTTTGCGGATACAAGAGCATAAGTCCCAGCTTAAGGTAGTGTGCCTGGGAAAAACCTGGCATGGAGTCAGAAACGATCTCCTATTCCAGCATATGCCCTTGGGTCAATAATACACCTGCACACAAAGTCTTGATGAAAATTATGAACAACTTCTTTATTTTTACACAGGTATTTAAACAACTCACAACAACAGTACAGGGAGTGGCTACCCCTTTGTCCAACCCTTATCTTCCTCTTGGCCAATGGGGTAATCTCCAGCGTAACTTGATTACCTCTAGCCAATGGACTAGAGGTAAGCTCTGGGAACTTCCAGACCCCTCCCCTGGGCCGCCACTAGGTGTGGCTAACAGAGTCATTTGGGCGCTTGCAGTCAAGAGAGACACATCTCTTTGCTATGGCCCAGGCCCCTGGATCTGGGCTAGGGAGACCCCAGAGGCCCCTGGAGAGATGGTGCCCCTGTGTCTGTTGGGACCTTATTGTTCCTGACTTAAGTATGTGTACTTAAAGGATTAACCTTGGTGGCCAGCTGGGGTCCTTCTCCTGTTGCAAGATGTATGTGGCAATGTATCCAGCATGACTACCCCATACTATCATATACATATGTGTACATATTCCACACACTGTCAGTCTATTTAAGTACAAGCGTAAAAGCGCACCCCACATAAAACCACCTAATGTCCTCATAGTATATGGGATTGGGGCAGGGTTTCCACATCAATCCATCTCATGCATTATGATGACTTTTATTGATGGTGATGGGAACCCTGCTCATTTCCTTAGACAATAATCATAATAATATAACAGTATAACCGTATAACAGTATAACAGGGGGTCTGGGAGCCCCAAACCCCCAGGTATCGTCTCTTGTGTCAACAGCCTGTGACAGACATCTGTCCAAGTCCCAGATGACTGCCAAGTGAGCCATGACAATTACCCCCCCAAGTACAGATGTAGGTATCCTGTACTCCAGGATGCCTATCTGGACTGACAGTCAGGGCTCTAGTTGCCGCGACAATCCATCTGCGTTCTGGTGGAATTTCCCTTTGCGGTGTTGCACCGTGAAATTAAAAGTTTGTAGGGCTAAACTCCACCTCAGTAGTCGGCCATTCTCTCCAGCCACTTTAGATAACCAACAAAGAGGGTTATGGTCTGTGGTGACTGTGAACTGTCTTCCGTACAGGTAGTGCTGTAGTTTGCGTAGAGCCCAGACTACTGCTAAACATTCCTTTTCTATAGTTGCATAGGCTGTTTCTCGTTGCAGTAGTTTCCTACTAATGTAGGCCACTGGGTGCTCAACTCCCTGGTTGTCTGGCTGACTCAATACTGCCACTATGCCATACATGGAGGCATCAGTCTGTACCACGAAAGGGCGATTATAGTCTGGGGCAGCCAGGACTGGGGAGCAGGTCAGAGCATCCTTCAGTGTTTGGAAAGCCAACTGGCACGCAGAAGTCCAATTCACTTCCCGGGGTAGCTTCTTCTTGGTGAGATCCGTCAGGGGTTTGGCTGTGCTGCTGAAATCAGGAATACATTTTCGGTAATACCCAGTAGTACCTAGGAAAGCCATCACCTGCTTCTTAGTTTTAGAGGTGGGCCAAGCTGCTATTCCCTCTACCTTGGCTGGTTCGGGTCTTAACTTCCCATTCCCCACCCAATGACCTAGGTATTGCACTTCTGCTCTAGCCCATTGACATTTGTCAGGTCTTATGGTCAACTTAGCTTGGTGAATTGCCTGCATAATTTGGCTAATGTGCCTTATATGGTCCTCCCAAGTCTGGCTAAAAATGGCTATATCATCCAGGTAGGCCTGGGCATACTCTTGGTGCCCTTGCAACAATGTGTCCACTAGTCTCTGGAAGGTAGAAGGAGCATTTTTCATCCCAAATGGCATTACTTTAAACTGGAAGAGTCCAAAGGGGGTGATAAAGGCAGACTTCTCCTTTGCAGTCTCTTCTAAAGGGATCTGCCAATATCCTTTAGAGAGATCTAAAGTGGTTAAATATTTGGCAGTACCTAGCCGGTCCAACAACTCGTCCATGCGTGGAACAGGGTAGGCATCTGTTTTGGTTTTATCGTTCAGTCTACGGTAATCCACGCAAAAACGAGTGGTTCCATCTTTTTTGGGCACCAATACCACTGGAGATGCCCAGGGACTACTGGATTCTTCTATCACTCCCAACTGTAGCATAGTGCGTAATTCTGCCTGAATGTTCTGCCTAACTGCCTCTGGTACCCTGTAGGGGTGTTGCTTTAAGGGGGCACATTCCCCGGTTACTACTGGGTGTACAGCTAAGGGGGTACACCCTGGCTTGGTGGTGAACAGGGAGTGGAAGGGTTTTAAGCTGTTGGACAGCTGCTCTTTCTGCTCTGCGTCTAATTCCAGGGTCTGCTGAATACTTTCTCCTACTGTATCCTGGTCTGCTTTGTTTAGCATATCTGGGATCTGTCCCTCTTCTGGTTCGTCCTCTGTGGCCCTACAAATAGCTAATAGGTGAGCTGCTCTCTGAACGTACACCTTAAGTCTGTTTATATGGGCAACTCTGGTGATGGCCCTATCCGGGTCTACCATTACTACATAGGCCTTGTTCCCCACTTTCTGGCTGATTGTGTAAGGCCCTACCCACTGGGACTGTAATTTATTCTGGGGGTGAGGTTCCAGCATAAGCACCTTCGTTCCCTCTTCCAGAATTCTATCACTGGTCCCTGCCTTGTAGTATTTCTGATCCCTCTGCTGGGCTTTCCTCATGTTTTGGCTGACTATTACAGTTAGTCTGGACATGTTCTCTCTGAAGGCTAGTACATAGGTGGCCACTGGTATGGGTTGCTGCCTATAATCCCCTTCCCATGTTTCCCTAATTATGCCTAAGGGTCCTCTCACATGTCTTCCATACAGGAGTTCAAAGGGGGAGTGCCCTGTAGACTCCTGGGGTACCTCTCTATAGGCGAACAGCAAACATGGCAACAACCGTTCCCAGTCTGGTTCCTGGTCTGTAAAAGTGCGTATCATATGTTTAAGAGTCCCATTGAACCGCTCGCATAGACCATTAGTCTGGGGATGGTAGGGGGAAGAGGTAATATGCTTAACGCCACACGTGGCCCATAGCTGTTCCGTGACTTTGGCCATAAATTGTGGGCCTTGATCGGACAAAATCTCATGGGGAAACCCTGTTCTGGTGAATATAGTCACCAAGGCGTCTGCTACCTTTGGAGCGGTTATACTGGACAAGGCTACTGCCTCAGGGTACCTAGTGGCATAATCTACCAGGGTAAGGATATACTGCTTCCCCGTTCTGCTGGCTCTAGCTAGGGGCCCAATGATGTCCACAGCTACCCTCTGGAAGGGTTCTTCCATTACTGGGAGGGACTGTAACTTGGCCCTGCTGTTCTTCTTGAGAGGCCTGTTCCTTTGGCAGGCATCACAAGAATGGCAAAACTCCTTTACATCCTTATCCAACCCTGGCCAGAAAAATATCTCTTACACTCTACTCCGGGTTTTCTTCTCCCCTAAGTGCCCTCCCAGGGGTATTTCATGTGCTACTTGTAGCACCTTGCCCCTATATAGCTGGGGAACCACTAATTGTTTCCTGGGTTCTCTGCCTACCTCATTATTTATAGGTACCTTGACCCTATATAACAACCCCTTATCCCAGATAACGCTGTATAGGTCATCCACTCCTTTGCCTTGTGCTGCCCTGTCCCTTAAACCAGCCAAAGTCTCGTCTTTCTGCAGAACTGCCCTGATCTCCTCTCCCTTGACCCATCCTAAAGTTAATGTATTAGCAAGCAATGGACTTACCTCAGGTCTTGGGTATCCCCTCTGCTCCTGGTATGCCTCTCCAGGGTGGGTGCTCTTGGCTTGAGCTCTGGTAATGGGCTGTACATATTGGCTCGTCATGTGGCCCAAATCATTGCCCAGTAAAACATCCGCGGGGAGCCCATCCATGACTCCTACTTCCTTGCTTTGGTTCCCCATGCCCCAGTCCAAATTAACGCGAGCCATGGGGATGGTTAACTGTTCTCCTCCTGCTACCATCACCCACATTTCCTTTCGGATAGAATCTGTAGGGCGTACCCATTTGGGTAGGACTACTGTGACTGCTGATCCAGAGTCACGGTAGCCAGTAGCTTGGCGTCCTTGTAACCACACGGCTTGCCTATGTTGTTCTCCAGACAGCTTCTGCCGGTTCCTTTCAGTATAGACCCCTGAATATCCTCCCTCTGCTTCTGGCTCCCAAAGAGCTGCGTTGGAGCTCGCCGGCCCCTCAGTCCACTCCCCCAAATAATGTACATGGCGGTGGGGAGGTCCTCTAGAGTTTTTGGGTGCCCGAGGACAATCCTTAGCAAAGTGACCTCGTTGGTTGCAGTTGTAGCATTCTGAGCTCATTGGTTTGGTCCCCCATTGTGTCCTGGGAGCAGGCTGGGACTTGGTACCCCTGTGGTCAGATGTTTTTACTGGCCGTGCCCAGGGCGCATTACGCATCTCAGGAGCTGATCGTGCTGGCACCACCTCTCTGGGGCCCCTACCCGTATTTAGGCTAGGTTTTGTTCCTTGGGACACTCTTTTGGCCCTGGTGCTGATAAACCGATCTGCCAGCGCAGCTGCTTGGTCTGCAGTGGTCGGTTTTTGATCTTGCAACCATTCACCTACTTCTGAGGAGCAAATGTTCAGGAATTGTTCCATCAGTACCACTTCCAATATCTGTTCGGCTGTGATGGCTCCTTGTGTAGCCCACCACTGGGTACAAGCTCGCCTTAACCTGCACATAACCTCCACATGAGTGTCTGCTGGTCCTTTGGTGGTGCCCCTGAATCTATCCAAAAATGTCTCAGGCGTCACAGTATATCTGCTCAGCAACACAGTGCACAAATATTTATAATCCTGGGCTTGTTCTCGTGGAAGGGCTCCACATGCCGCACTGGCCCTTCCTGTTAACATGTTCAGCAGCAATTTGGCCCATTCTCCATAGGGAATATCTTGGACCCCACATTGCTGCTCGAACTCCTGAAGGAATTCGTCCATATTGTCCATACCATCCTGGAACTTCTTAAAGTTCTGGTATGCCATCTTAACTCGTGCTGGCAATTCCTCTGTGCGGCAACCAAGCCTTTGCTGAGCTTGATCCCGCTCCCCAGTGCGCTCCTGCCAGATTCTCTGGTAATGCTGGTCCAGTACTTTGGCCACCTCTTGTGCGGTCATCTCACTGGGGTATAGGTGTCTGGCTTCTTCATACCTCCTTGTTGCCTCTTTGGTGATGTCTTGCTCTGGTTGGGGTCTTGGAGCCCTTGGTGGTCCCTCACCCAACTCCTCTGCTTCCCCCTGCTCCGCATCATTTTTTCTCAGGGCTGCAATCATCACCGCTCGTTGGTCTCCCTTCCTCCTAGGGATTCCTTTCTGCTTCATCGCCTCCCTTAGCTCCGCTGAGGACCATTCCTCGTATTGCTGCTCCATTCTTGGTCTTTCTGTAGAGTCTCTCACCACTGCCGGCCAATTGTCACAACCTACAATGATGATGGAGTATAGAGGATCCTAGCCCTCTTATCTCCTGTAGGTTTTAGACCTAAGATTTGGGTGACTCAGACCAATGGACCTTCTTTGCGGATACAAGAGCATAAGTCCCAGCTTAAGGTAGTGTGCCTGGGAAAAACCTGGCATGGAGTCAGAAACGATCTCCTATTCCAGCATATGCCCTTGGGTCAATAATACACCTGCACACAAAGTCTTGATGAAAATTATGAACAACTTCTTTATTTTTACACAGGTATTTAAACAACTCACAACAACAGTACAGGGAGTGGCTACCCCTTTGTCCAACCCTTATCTTCCTCTTGGCCAATGGGGTAATCTCCAGCGTAACTTGATTACCTCTAGCCAATGGACTAGAGGTAAGCTCTGGGAACTTCCAGACCCCTCCTCTGGGCCGCCCACTAGGTGTGGCTAACAGAGTCATTTGGGCGCTTGCAGTCAAGAGAGACACATCTCTTTGCTATGGCCCAGGCCCCTGGATCTGGGCTAGGGAGACCCCAGAGGCCCCCTGGAGAGATGGTGCCCCTGTGTCTGTTGGGACCTTATTGTTCCTGACTTAAGTATGTGTACTTAAAGGATTAACCTTGGTGGCCAGCTGGGGTCCTTCTCCTGTTGCAAGATGTATGTGGCAATGTATCCAGCATGACTACCCCATACTATCATATACATATGTGTACATATTCCACACACTGTCAGTCTATTTAAGTACAAGCGTAAAAGCGCACCCCACATAAAACCACCTAATGTCCTCATAGTATATGGGATTGGGGCAGGGTTTCCACATCAATCCATCTCATGCATTATGATGACTTTTATTGATGGTGATGGGAACCCTGCTCATTTCCTTAGACAATAATCATAATAATATAACAGTATAACCGTATAACAGTATAACAGGGGGTCTGGGAGCCCCAAACCCCCAGGTATCGTCTCTTGTGTCAACAGCCTGTGACAGACATCTGTCCAAGTCCCAGATGACTGCCAAGTGAGCCATGACATCACTCTGTTATATTTGTCAAGAAAACCACATGGATAAGCAAAACTAGAAACAGACGAATGTACTTGAGTGCTGCCGTCCATATGGTCACCGAGAGTTGGACAAGACTGAAGGACTGAAAACTGCTCAGCAGCATAGACCTCTTGAACTAATACAGTTCATCAGTAATTAGTGAAACTAAGAAAATCATCTTGCAAAAAACCCTACAATTATTATGTATTTTATAGTGGGCTGAACGGCATACTGTTATTGATAATAGAATTATATACATACATCCTTACTGGATTATATCTTACTGTAAAATGGACATTACATGTTACCAAGTAACAACAAGAAAGCAATCATTATACGCGCAGTGGTTACTTACATCTGAGCTCTCACCACATTGCAATCATTGTTTGATACCAAATCATACTTTAAGATATAACATTTTAGCATAAATACACTAGTGATGTAGCTAAACTGTTTTAAAGCGTATATATTTTAAATATATATGCAGCAGTAGAAATAGATATTAGCTTTAATTTTGGCACAGAGTGCAATAATTTTTAGGCAATTCCTTGACCACTTTCCCTGTGGCAAATAACATTTTCCAAACCTGACATAATACCAGTATTTATACATATACAAATACTACAATGCATGAAATTAAATATTTGTATTAGGTTCACAGGGCAAAACACACACAGAAGAGGTATAAACTGTAAGGAAATCAGAACATTAGTGATTGTTCATATTTGACAACACACATTCAGACTTTCATTATTTCCACCATTTGCAGAGGATTTCAGAACATCACTTCTCCCCTGCAGTGCTACCATGAGATTAATGACACCAAAGTGTTGTTGTTGTTGATTGATTGATGAAAATTGGATTTCCAAGGGTCTGACTCAAGACAGCTCCACTCATTTGTCTGACAGGACATAACAGGCTTTGGCTGTTATCAAGCCTGCATCCTCATTATCTATGCAACTGCTTATGGGATGGTTTCATGGGCTATAACAAAATGCCTATAACTAACACCATCTATAGCATGGGAGAGAGATGTCAAGACAGAGACTTTTACATATATTAAATCACCACTGTAGTGCATGGAAGCTGCTACGACAGTAATATTTTGTTTTCAAGCCACAAGTAGGCAGGGAGAGCAAGTCTTGCAAGTATACTTGAAAAGCTGCCTGGACTGAACCTATTGGAGAGAGGGTGAAGGAGTTCAATCCCACAATAGTAGGTGAATCCACCACAACTCCATCCCTCCATACCTCCTCCTTCCACTTTTTTAATAGATAATAAAAAGTTGCAGAAAACACACAGCCTGTAAGCCAGCAGGAAGTATGGAAGACACAAACATGGCATCCCTGAGGCCCACGCAGTGTGTACTACAATACAGATATTACCAAAAATACTTTAATTTACACAGCTCTCCCTCAGAGTTTACACAGCTGCTAAAGTTGTTAATATCTTACAAACTTCACGAACATATGCAGTTTTTCCCAAGCTACAACTATCCTTTAATTATGTTCAGAAAGGAAGGATATGTCCGAATGCTGGGACACATGGGCTTGATTTGATTAGACAATGGAAGATTAAGGAATCATTTCTACAACTTTACAGAAATTATAGTTAAAGGGATATCTAAGTTTGCTGGATTATGAATGCATCTGATAGAGGAGAATTAGTAGTGTATGCAAACTTTTTTTTCATGAAAAAAATCCCCAAATAAACATTTAAACACTTACATTGAAGTCATCAAAATGTTTTGTAATTTCTGAAAGTTGGAAACCCAGTTTAACACCCTCCAAACCCAGGCTAAATTAGCATAACATTTAAAATGTTTTGGTTTGGCTAATCAGGTTAGATGAACCTTTTAAATAACTCTGGGTTCCTGTTTGTACTGCAAAGAAGCCTATGATATGTAGTGTATTACTGATATGTGCTATTTATTGCTACTGGCATAGAGACAAGAATCTGCAAGGAGATTGGCTGAGCAAACAACAGCAGGTCAATAGTGGGTTAATATTGCTCCCCTGATGCTGCATGCTAATTGGCAGGGATCAGATGCCTTTGTAGACACCATCTGGAGGTGTCAACATAATCATTAGAGGGATTTTTAGATATTAATAACAGTAAAATGTTTTATGAGATGTGCTGCATACATATAGACTGCAGACTTTTGCCTATAGAGTGCAGAAATGTAATAATCCATGACACTTGGATGTGCCTTGGTTTCCAGCAGATGTGGCAGGGACCAATATAGTAAATCATGTTATCCTCGAAGGCTGTATCCAGGCCACATTTTCAGGATAAGCCTCTGTTAGGCAATCAAGTCAAAATGATCAAGAGACTCATTGATTCATCTGTACTCAAAGAAGATATCATGAAAAATGAGCTTGAAACGTGGGTGTTTTAAACATAAATTTCATAAAAGAAATCCTCCTACCTTTCTGATGATTTTATCTCATGTAATTAAATGGATTTATTAGATATATACAGCCTTATTAAATTGCGATTTGGCCAATTGTACAGGGCTCTATATGAGCACAGAGCATATTTTTCTACAGAAGTTTTTAGTTAGTGAACTTCTATCTAAAACCAAGGTCTTCACTAACTAAAAAAAATATGCTCTGTGCTTATATAGAGCCCTTTTCAATTGGCCGAATCGCAATTTAATAAGGCTGATAATATCTCTGTGTATCTATTTACTTTTATGTACTTTATTTTATTAAATGCTTATAAGCTCTGTTTTTACTGCCTAAAACCAAACATATAGTCATTGAATGGGTCTGCCCACTAAAGTGTGTGCAGACACAGACTCTGTAGGGCTGTATGTGCAGGAAAGTGTTCTAGCCTATCAGACACCATGTCTCAGCAGTATGCGGCAGGATGTTTTCTGAGACCCTGTCCCTGATAGGCTAGAACACTTCACTATACATCCAGCCCTACAGACTAAATGTTAGATTATATACCTAGTAAAATCCAGAAGCCTTCTATATCTCTTTACTTATCTCTCTCCCATGTTATCATTATTCTGATTTTGAAAGACCCCCTATATATACTTAATTATGTGAGATAATGTCATTACGAGAATGGGAGGACTTTTTCCATGATATTTCTGTTTTAAATAAAACAACTTTCAAGCTCAATTATCTAACACTTCTACTCAAAATGTTAATAACAACCAAGTGCAGTTCTATATATTCCTATGTGCACTTTCCAGGTATATATACTGGGCAGACGATGACTTTTGTTATTATCTCCTGTAACGCTCTGTTTCTTTGTAGAGATCCTTCTAGTTCGTTAGAACTACATAAGACACATCTTTGACATATCCAACTTTAACAAGAAGAAGTAAGAGCAACACCGTTAAGAATTAATTAGCAATTAAAGAGAGAAATAAAGAGGGTTTTTGTGGCGCTGGGCGCGGGTCCTCTGGGAGCTGTGCGCTATGTTCCATTTACACACTGTACGGCTGACAATTAACAGCTGATTCCTGTTGAGTTACAATTAATACAAACCTAAGTCACATCGTTTTCTCATTCACTTTAACCCTTTCAGTGTCAGAAGGGCCAGTAATGGATTGATCTGCAGTACATGTCTGGACCGTCGGCCAGTGAAAGGGTTAAAGTGAAGCATCACAGAGTTTCCAACAAGTCGGTTATACATTAATTACCATGCACTTCATATTCCAATTATCCTATCTGTGGAACTGGGCTTGTTGTATGAAGATAGTTTGACATTTAATTGTCAAGACCAGCACCAGATTCTATTATAGGTGCAGGCCATGTCTGTCCTGGAGTGCTGAACTCAGTACTTGATTTCTGGATTTCACAGCAATCAGAATGTCTGAGGCACAGCAGGGAAAAACTGAAATCAAATACTCTCTTCTGCAGTTCAAGACCGATGTTGCATACCTATGTTGCTTTAGTAGGAATGGCATATCACAATATTTGGCTTCACTGTGAAGTAAAATGTCATACATAAAAATGGCAATTCAATGGATACCACTCTGTAGAAGGCCCCAATGGGAGAGAGCTCAAAGGAACTAAAAATACCAGATACATGACAAG
This sequence comes from Discoglossus pictus, assembly GCA_027410445.1. Lineage (NCBI taxonomy): Eukaryota > Metazoa > Chordata > Amphibia > Anura > Alytidae > Discoglossus > Discoglossus pictus. The sequence goes on from CM050171.1 coordinate 106,919,563, forward strand.
CCACAAAGACATCACAAGGCCAGATGTGCTGAAGATCAATGTGGTGGTGAGTTATGTGGTTGTGAGGTTCAGTGCTCATTGCATATGTAACGGATCTACTGGCACCCCGACCGGGTACCTCCGTTGATGGACGCGTCCTAGTTTGCGTCGAGGCCTACAAGCACCGCACCGGACACCACAACCACCACAGACTCCACAACCGCCGTAGCTTAAAGCTCCCAGGGAGTATGCAGCGCATAGCAATCCCCAGTATGATATAGCGATCCCCTCCAAGAACGAGACGAGGCTACGTTTTGAAGGGTCAAGCAGGACTCTCTTGCTGGCACACCCAGTCTGGTTTTTATTACAGTCAGGTAAACAGAACACACCCAGGGGAAGGTATAAACAACCAATAACACAATGGTAACGCCCACAGTTTACCTCCCCTCTACTTGAGAGATAATTGAGTTTATTACTGTATCTACTCAATTATCTCCCAGCTAAAACTTACACATTTTTATACATTTTTATAACTTTATGATTTTACATAGTACATAAATAAAACTTACATTTTTATGAACAACATAAATTGTGGAACAACATATTAAAAAATGGCATGAATCAGACCAGGGGTTCAAAAGTTAGTAAAAGTATCTTTTACCCATAACACACAGACATTTCACAGGCAATACACATCCCTCATAGTTGGCCACACAATACACATAGAGGGACAATAGGTGGGTCACACCTCCCTGAGGCTACCTGGCAACTTTGATACAATCAGACATGGATTAGATCATCCTTCTTTGTTCTTATGGCTGAGAATGAAAACACTTTATACAATAGACTTCCTTATCTTATGAGTCTCTGTAATAGGATTATCTATTATGCCCAGGTCTGCAACAGTGCGGGCTAATATTCTGCAGAGCATAAACCAACATACATACAGTATAATAGTAGGATCATATTTTAACCATAATAATCATAAAACAGGGTAAAACAGTGATGGGTTCCGTTACACACCTCCCCCGTGACCATAAGCCGGCATACACGGTCTGATCCCAACGGATCGGCCTGGGGATGTCCGGACAAAAGTATTTGTTGGTCAATTCTCTAGTTTGACAACCCATCAGCATTACTGCAATTCACATTTACTCACATTTCACATATCCCCAGATAGCTGGGATCTGAGCGCACAAAACTACCGAATAGTGCTCAGATCCTATTCACACAGTTCAATTGCCATGTAGTTAAAGTCTTTCCCATAGTCTTTCATCATATGAATGGGCTCCATGGCATAGCTATCTGTGGTATCATGGTTCACACAGGGCAAGTACCGAATGACCCCCCTGTATGTAAAGGACCAGAATGAGTGACATACACTCTGGTATGGCCGAATACTGTGTTTAAAGGGCAATCTGTCCCAGGGCCATAGTCGCAGGGCAGGAGGCTGGCAAACAGTCCTCTCCCAGACAAAGTGGCGAAGGACACTTCATCACAGCATACATAAGACAGATAGTAAATGCTTACATTTTCTTGTAAAACCAATTCTAAACTAAAGCCCATGGCCCATGTATATATTATAACACATGATAGTATCATTTAAATTACTATAACAATACAAAAATTATATGTTATTTATAGGAGCTAACAGCAGTGAGAGTATTATTAAAATTGAAGCTGTGACTTATATAAGCTAAGTGGTGACTCCTAATTTCATAACACTGTAGCCGTGGTTAGTATCTATAAATTGACCTTATGATTTTTCTATAATTTACAAGATAATTAACTGATATGTACTAGAGGGGCTTCACCCCAATGATATGGGGGAGCTGCTAGGCTATACTCTCTGACACGTCATTGGTCAGTGCATTAATACCCAGTCCAGTCTCCACAAGAACAGGGAATATGTATATACTGTATATATTTACTGTATTACTGTATGGTGGGGGTCTTCTATCGCTCTTTTGCCCACCATATTATAAATGATTGTTGTGGTGAACTACCTACTCATAAGGTCCACAACACAGGCTGAGATCCCGCTCCATGCTGATGATAGCCAGTAAGCTTGAAACAGCTGTACATGGATTGGATACTTAGCCTGTGTTTATTCCAACCTTGGCTTTGCATTAAAGCTGTGTAATACAGCATGCATAAGCTTAAAGGAAGCCATGTTTGATAATGGCTACGGATTGAAGGACACTGTATTGGAGCTGGAACACGCAGTCCAATATCTCCACTGGTATACGGTAAAATATCCAAGAAGCACTACAGTCTCACCATTCCCGACCTCCCATATTGGACGACACACAATTTGGGAGTCAAATGAATACTGACTTTATTTACCTTTACAGAAATATTTATACATCTCTTTGGCCACAGGTAATACACATGCCGATATTTGGCCACACAATAAACATAGAGAGAACAATAGGTGGGGTCACACCTCCCAGGGACTAGCCGGCTACTTTGATACAATAACAGACATTGATAAGATAATGCTTCTCTTTGTTCCGTCTTTCACAATGTGAACACTTTACACAATAGGGCTCTCCTGCCTCTATGAGACCCTAATAGGATTATGTATTCTGCTAGGTGTCTGTAATATTCTGAGCTAATATCCTGCAGAGCATCAACCAACATACATATAATGTAACAGTAGGATCATATTTTAACCAAGAATTAAATAACCATAAAACAGGGTAAAACAGTGATGGGTTCCGTTACACACCTCCCCCGTGACCATAAGCCGGCATACACGGTCTGATCCCAACGGATCGGCCTGGGGATGTCCGGACAAAAGTATTTGTTGGTCAATTCTCTAGTTTGAACACCCATCAGCATTACTGCAATTCACATTTACTCACATTTCCCATATCCCCAGATAGCTGGGATCTGAGCGCACAAAACTACCGAATAGCGCTCAGATCCTCTTCACACAGTTCAATTGCCATGTAGCTAAAGTCTTTCTCATAGTCTTTCCTTATATGAATGGGCTCCATGGCATAGCTATCTGTGGTATCACCGCTCCCACAGGGCAAGTACAGACTGACCCCCCTGTATGTAAAGGGCCAGAATGAGTGACATATACTCTGGTATGGCCGAACACTGGTTCCAAAGGGCAATATGTCCCAGGGCCATAGTCGCAGGGCAGGAGGCTGGCAAACAGTCCTCTCCAAGACAAAGTGTCGAAGGGCACTTCGTCACACATCTCTCCTTTGGGGGGAAGTCTAACCAGGTACCTGGATATTTTGCTGTGGTGATGGGGCAACACGCTGAGGGGTCTTGAGGGGCAGAGGCCAGCGCCACTCTGCCCTGATGCCAGCTCTTCTGCTGGTATAACCTGCAGGACCTCCTGCTCTGTACAAGGGACAAAGGGAGGGCAGAGGCCGACTGCACTCTGCCCCACTGTCAGCTCTTCTGCTGGGGTACTTGGGACATATTCCCGCTCAGTAGCCAGGGAAACGTGGGGGTCAGTGGGGGTTAACATTTCCTCTGTTAACCCTAGGGCCACATTAGAAGTTAGCTGGGGAGGGGAATTTGTACTTACCCCCTCCTCCGGTTGTCCCAGTGAGGGTAGTTAGGGATCTGGACAGGCTGTGGGCGCAGAGACCACGGTCCCATCTGCGCCGTCTGGGAGATTGATGTCTCCCTTGGTTAGGGTAAACTGTCGCTGGGGGGGAAGGACGACACCTTCTGCCCCCAGTGTTTCACACTGCCGCTGGGGGGGAAGTATGACACCTTTGGCCCCCTGGGGTACCCACTGCCGCTGTGGAGGAAGGTCGACACCTTCTGCTCCCTGGGGTACACACTGTCGCTGGGGGGGAAGTATGACACCTTTGGCCCCCTGGGGTACCCACTGCCGCTGTGGAGGAAGGTCGACACCTTCTGCTGCCTGGGGTACACACTGCCGCTGAGGGGGAAGGACGACACCTTCTGCCCCCTGGGGTTCACACTGCCACTGGGGGGAAAGGACGACACCTTCTGCCCCCTGGGGTTCACACTGCCGCTGGGGCGGAAGGAGGGCCCCTTCTGCTCCCTGGGGTACACACTGCCGCTGGGGAGGAAGGACGACACCTTCAGCTCCCTGGGGTACACACTGCTGCTGGGGAGGAAGGACGACACCTTCAGCTCCCTGGGGTACACACTGTCGCTGGGGAGGAAGGACGACACCTTCAGCTCCCTGGGGTACACACTGCCGCTGGGGAGGAAGGACGACACCTTCAGCTCCCTGGGGTACACACTGCCGCTGGGGGGGGGGGGATTAGTTGGAGTGTTCCACGTGGAGCGGTTTCTGTTTCTGGGACAGTCTCTCTGCATGTGGCCCTGCTGGTTACACGTGTGGCACCTGATGTACCGTGGAGAGGTTTGGTAGTTCCCACCACCCGGACGCAGTGCTGGGGGGGGGGTTAATGGTGGGAGGTGGGTTAGCAGCTCCCAAGATGGACCGCTCCCGTGCCCGCTGCTTTTCCATTATGGATTTGTGGACATCTGTCATTAACCATTCCAAGGTTTTTCTGGGAAGCGTACCTGGGAAAAAGGCCAGTCTGCTTTGGAGTTCTCTTCCAAACTCATTCTGTGGAGCAATAAGAGGTACTGTAACCATGAGTTCCTTTCTATCTGCATCCCTGTAGTCTGCGGCCGCCTCCTCCTCCTTATGATGGAACGCTGTCCGAAAACTAGCCGGTTCCATCCTGCTGTAGCCAGGGGCGCTGTACGGATACTAGCGTTGCCCTCAATTTGTACTCCACGGAATGGTGTCTCCTGTAGCTGTCCTTCTGACCATGGGAACAATTCCGCCACTTGCCACCAAATGTAACGGAGCTGGAACACGCAGTCCAATATCTCCGCTGGTATAGGGTAAAATCTCCAAGAGGCACTACAGTTTCACCATCCCCGACCTCCCATATTGGACGACACACAATTTGGGAGTCAAATAAATACTGACTTTATTTACCTTTACAGAAATATTTATACATCTCTTTGGCCACAGGTAATACACATGCCCATATTTGGCCACACAATAAACATAGAGAGAACAATAGGTGCGGTCACACCTCCCAGGGACTAGCCGGCTACTTTGATACAATAACAGACATTGATAAGATAATGCTTCTCTTTGTTCCGTCTTTCACAATGTGAACACTTTACACAATAGGGATTATGTATTCTGCTAGGTGTCTGTAATATTCTGAGCTAATATCCTGCAGAGCATCAACCAACATACATATAATATAACAGTAGGATCATATTTTAACCAAGAATTAAATAACCATAAAACAGGGTAAAACAGTGATGGGTTCCGTTACAGACACATTTGCATGTCCCAGCTCAACTTCCCAGAATGCAGTGTAATAAGTGTTTTTCTCAGAACTCTGAGCTGGAAGCAGGTTTTTTTTTAACTTGCTTTAGACATTCAAATGTGAACAAATATGTACTTTTTATTTAATATATATATATTACAGTGGAGACATATTAAGGAGAGAGAAGGAGTAGTAATTGAGATGTGGAAGTAAAGTTGGCTCAGCAGTGTAACACCTAAATGCACATTACTCTAAGAAGCAACATCTTAGCTTTATCATTGTTAAGTAGAGTATATATACTGTATATATATATGAAGAAAATTATATGGATACGCACAACCAGAAACACAGACATGCCTGACATGCTTCGTCCATATGGTCACCAAGAGCAGGATATGACTGAAGGACTGAACAACAACAACAATATATATTCATATATATATATACACAGTATATATACTCTACTTAACCATGATAAAGCTAAAAAATAAATGCTTTCATTGCGAGCCTCTCCTCGCATTTTTCTAATTAATATATGTAACAATCAATAGCCTGAAGAGGTAACAATCTCTTTTTATTATCCTGCAGCATATAATGTCCAGTGGGACTGTTGCTGGCCTGAGGGGATAGTGTCATGAATGTTGTAACAATGCATTAGATATAGGCTGTGTGCGCGAGGGCAAAACGTTGCTTTATTTGTGTAAAGCTCTAGTTTAGATGCGTAATGTTGTTAGTGGCAAGTTAGAATTGTAAAATAGCATTGTTTGTCTACGTTCTACGCGGTTCGCGAGCATTTGCCGTCCTTTGTAATAGTGTATTTTGTACATCGTAGGTTTCTGTGTGAATGTGGTACGTGGAGGTGTTTTGCGTGGTCCAGGGTCGTGTAGCCTCGTTTTCATTTTTTTTGGTCTGCATTTTTTTTTTTACGATTTTCGATTGGCAAAACTCTGCAAAATCAACTTAGATTTGCATTCCACCTCAGTCCCAGACATCCTGGCTGTTCCCCCGTGCTGTGTGTGATGTTTTTGTTGTATTTTACTTTTAATTTTTTGTGTGTTTCGTGTTTTTTTGCGTTTGGCCGTTAACTTCGTCAACTTGCAGCCTAAGGTGATCCCGCGTTTCCTAAGTGTTTGGAGGCTAGTCCTGCGTCTTTCATTGCCTCCACTGCTCACCTCGCTTCCCGAGGCTCGCAGGCAATGAGCGCATTTGGCCCTCATCGTACAAGTGCTGGGAGGTTTAGTGCCTTAATGGCTCGCCTTGCTTTGCAAGGCTTGAAGGCAATGAGCGCCGCCTAAGTGCTGCGAGTTAACTGCCTGCCTCGCCATGCGAGGCTCGCAAGCGATGAGTGCCTTCGTCCCTCTTCGCCCAAGTGCTGCGAGTTTTAGTGCCTTAACGGCTCGCTTATATGGATAAGCACAACCAGAAACACAAAGATACAGGAGTGGGTTGCCAGGTCCTTCTCCAGAGCACCATGATATGTCTGACCTCTCTGCTATGACCTGCCCTTTGGTGACCCTACATGGTATAGCTCGCAGCTTTTATGAATATATATGAGAGAGAGAGAGGTTAACTTTAAAGTGATTTTTAGTCCACTTAGCTTTTTTAAAAACAATTATTTATGCAGAATTAGTATCAAAAGAGCATGGAACACACATATGTTATTTAACAGATATAACACACCATATTTTAAACATTCAAAAGGCTTTCTTGCATAAAAAAAAACATTAAGTAAAATATACTTAAACTTGTTTGAAGTTTTCAAGATATTTCTATGTAATTGGCTGAAACCCATGACTCGTACAGTTATATTAATTATCACTGGTCCCCAGAGCAAATATATTAGAAGCCATGTATTCAACATTGGCACCTTAATTAAAGCAAGAAAATGTTTTCATATATTTTTTCTTTCTATTTGTTGGTGAGGTGGCTCAGATTGTTGTCTCACATGAGGGGTGAGAGTTTTGCTCAATTTGCCCCATTGCTCTGGATTAAAACCACTAGGAATTAGAATATTTGCAATATAGTCTGATCAATGTTACTGCATTTAAAGCATTGTATTGTTGGCTTTAGGCCACTTAATCATGGTTGAGAGGATGACACTGCAGTCATCTACCCAATGGACGAGGGTCGGTCCTCACAAATTTGCCATGACTTGCATCAAAGCAGAACATAAATAAGTGGACAATAAGTGCAACGTTGTAGATTTATTATATATTGCAGGCCATTGTTTCTGGGAAATTTCAGACTGTCAGAATTAAATATATAGGTTAAACAAACCAGGTACTGCTGTAATTTCCTGGATTTGTATGGATTTTATTTGATGCCCTCCCCCAACTGGCCTTTTCAGACAGCTGAAAATCCAACATAATTGGGAAGAACTCTCTGCCTTTCACTCTCTGCGTCCCCGCTATAACTCTGTTTTACTATCAATGACAATTTAATTTTTTGGGTGATAATTGGAAAGAATATTGTTACAGTGCATTATATTTATTGACTGGGCATAAAGAAAGGCAGAGGTGAACTTTGGCACCATTTACAGAAATCACTTTTATTGGACATGCTCAACTATTATGTCTGCATTTATATTTTTATAATTAAAAAATGCAGCCTGTCATTTATTAACTATTAAACGCAGCTATGTTGTAGTGGCAATGGCCAAAGCGAGCTTGCAAAACTGCGTCCCTTGCAAAGGGATGCAGTTCTGGTCGCAAATGAGGACCCTCGCAAAGCGAGGGGCCGTATTTGCAACGGTGGAGGCTCTACGAGGTCACAAAATTACAAACTTAACGGTCGAAACGAGTACAGCAAAAAACACAAAAAACAATAAAAACATTTTTTAAAAATTACAAAAACATCACACACAGCATGGGGGGACAGCCAGGACCTCTGGGTGTGAGGTTGCATGGGATCTAAAGTTTTACGCATTTTCACCACTTGAAAATCAGCTAAGCAAGAAAAAAAATGGAGGCGGAATAAAATTAAAATGAGGCTCAACGACCCCAAAGCGCAGAAAACAGTGACAAGGACGTATGACTTTTAATTGCGACCCGCAGAACTTAGAAAAAAAAATACGAGGTCGCAAATATACGAGGTTATCAGCCGAAATGCGTACATTCAAAAACAATACAAAACAATACAAAATACAACAAAAAAAACACACACACAGAGCATGGGGGGACAGCCAATTTAATGAGTTTAGAAAATTTTAGAGGCATTCAGGCTTCACAGAGGCATTTTTTATAATTCCAGTCACTCAGAGAGACTTCTGAGTAAACTTCAATGAGATCAGATGTCATTATGGAGTAGGTACTCTGGGTTTAGGATATTTGGGACATTTTGCCCACTGGGACCTTCTTTGATAGCGTTTTTGCACTTTATCTCTGCAATTTATCTTTCTCATGAAATATTGGGGAAAACAATTGAGAATGAATCAGAGATCGAAAGATGATATAATACCTGGGAAAGAGATGTTTGTGTGGGGCTGCCCCTTTGAAGAATGGACATTGGGAGAGATTGAGGGGAGTAAATAATTTTATTTTGAAAGTGGTCTGTGCCTTCAATAGAGGTATTATGGGACTGTGTAATTTTGGGTTTCCATGATCATCCTCAAAGTACAGATAATAAAATAGTTGAATTATAGTAATGGCGTGTGAGAGTCATTTACATTTCTGGAAATCTGTGGCTCAATCCTTTAGAGGCAAGGAGTGTACTTCTGGGCCAGCGAGAGGGAAGGGGTGTGGTGTCACTTTTAATCTTATCCAGTGATCAAACAATGGCTCTGGACTTCTGCCTGGACTTCTGTCTGTTCCCTCCTCCCTCAGCTCTCCCTCCACTTATAACTACAAGCACACACTCCCATCATCTAGCTCTCATAAACAGATAGGTAATGAATTAAAGGCTGTGCTCAAATCTATTTCTTCAAAAGAGTATAATGTTAATATAGGGCTACAGTATACCTTTAAGATATTGACTTGCAGTTTTTCAGTCCCTACATCTTTTTAGTAATTGGGCTTTGTGATGTCATCCATTCTGACATATGATACTTTTATATCCATATATCAAGGTATACAAGAAATGGCAGATAAGTGTCCAGGGTTGGTTATTTATATCCCGGGGAAGTTGACAACACAACTTTAAATTCCTGTACTTCAAAAATTCAGATTGTATAAAAAATATGTCTGCTAATACTATAAACGTGGTACATACTTGAATAATAAGTGTCCTTTTATTGAGCTGCAGTGGTCCTTAATGTAACTTACTCTTTGTTACAAATCTCAGCTCTGTCAACGCCCTAGAACACTAACCTGAGAACCACGCAGGGAGAATTGTGCAGGTTGTTGTTAGTTTGTAGTCCAATCATGCTTTGTAATGAAAAGTGGAAATTACTCCTTGAGTAGTACAGCTCAGCTAGTCAGAGAGGAGCTTTCTTATTCCAACTGCCAAGGCATAGCACTTAATGTAAGGAGCTGTGTGTAAACTGTGTGAATGATAAAAGTCTGTTTTAACTTATTTAAAAATGTAAAGATAAAGCGCCTCCTGCATGTAGGCACCCCTAAGGACTTTCACAAACTCCTTCCTGTCTGTCTTGCACACTTTGCTTGTATTAGACACCTTTAAGATGAGACCTGTGAGATTGTCAGAGCTGCATGAACACCACCTCACACGCTGTTCTTATCCCCTGTACAGCGCTACGGAATATGTTGGTGCGATACAAATAAAAGATAATAATAAAAATAAATAATAATTTAAGATGTTTGCCTCTCAATTGCTTCCTAAATAACCTCAATACCCCTCTATATACTCTATAATCTATACTCTCTCTCATGTCTCCATCTTATTGTTGGAGTTGATAGAGGCAAATCATATAGTGAGGGGTAAAAGTCAGGAAGAAGCTGCTAATAAGCAGTGGTAAGGTTGGGTAACGGAAATAATTAGAACAGAAAGTAAAGATGAACAAGTAAACTGAGTGTAGATGCACAGAGATCGTTTTGACATTGCGTAAATTGCGGCATATTAAGTGAATCATATTTTATGTTCAAACTCTAAAATTCTTCTGGATGCTAAGTTTTGGGTGTTTTTCTCCTCCCTGTGTGTATAGGTGTCAATGTGTGTATAGGAACCTCTGTTGGTACATTATATGTTGGATAACATTGGGTTATTTTCAGTGCACTATACCATGAGTTGGCTAATGGCAGATATCACAGGGCTGAGCTGGGCCCTCCGGGTAACAAACAACTTCTTACATCACAGATGTGTCATAACAGATGATGTCACAGAGGCCAGGGCCTATATAAGGAGCAGTCTTGGGAGGCAAAAGTCATTCACAGCATAAACATCAAGAGATGAGCAGCTGAGTAACCCTGAGCCGGTGTCTTATAAACATGAATATAGGAAGCCTTATAGGAGGGAACTCTACCCTTGTACATGGAGACTGAGAGAGACTGCATAGATAAGGTAAGGTTCAATAACTGGGGGATTAGGTTAATTTTACAGACATAAAAGTAGATTATACAAATTGGAGTAAAATAACTGACTTTCTAATTTTAGAAGAATCAAATGTGTACTGTTATGTTACTTCTTGTAAGTTACTATTACAGAATGTTTAAATCAGTATAGTCATTTGTCCCATTTATTTACAGTTCCTCTTGTATTTTTCTACAGAAAATGGAAGCATAGAATAAAAAAAAAGTAAATGAATAATTCCACCTGCGAGGAGATGGGACTATGAGGTGAGTATAGAACTTGCTGTAGTTTATTTATGTGTGAGTGTAGCTTCAGTGTATGTATTAAGGTGCCCAGACCTCCCCATAAATGGCATGGCAGGGATGATACTTAGCTTTAAAGCAGCCCTGCAATGTGTATTTTTAAGAACTGTCCCCATTAATGGGGGAGGTTTTGTCACATATCAGAATATGTGTGAGCATTGATATTTTCTCAGTGTATAAATATATGAAAAATATTGTGTGAGTAATTCTGTGGGGGGGGGTTGTCATTGTGAGTACCAGAGTTGTGTTGTCAACTTCCACAGGAAGCAAACCACCAACTAGGGTCAGTTACCCACAGTTTATGTACCTCTGTATATGTATATATAACAGCACCGTATGTCACAATAGATGACCTCACAAGGTCCAGGTACCATATTATCTGCAAGTCAACATTTAAAGAGACAGTGTAGCTCCATATTTATATTATACAATAGAATGTTGAAGTAATTGACTTTAGTAATGTGAAAACTATAGTCTTAAATTCATTATTTATCATACGCTATTGTTATTCCCTTGGCCAGCCATTGATTTAGTTGTGTATCTGCTTTATCAACAGAAAAATACTTTGTAGACTTCTATTTCCATTAGTCATACTTAAAAAAAACTAAAATAAGGTTGACCCCATTCTTTTTTTTTTATTCAAAGTTCCTTCTAAGTTTTAGAAGTAGGTAAACAGAAACAAAATGGTGCCCCCAACTACAGTACAACTGTTAAATTTAGAGGAGATACTTTTGTTTCACTTTTTAAATGTTTTGCTCATTATCAGGTGTAAATCTTAACAATAGTACATTTGGGATTTCAGAGGTTGTAGGTTCTAATGTTTTTTACTAGACAGGTATTTGATTGGATACTATATTAGGGAATATGATGGAAAATAAAAGTTTACAAATTCAAATATCTCCATAATCGATCAGACATGCCCTTCTCCTAAGTAACATGACAAATGTGCTCAAATGTTGTTATAAAACTCCATCGTTCTTTAACTTTGTTTTTTCTCTCTACAGAAATAGAACCCAAATGGAACTGAATTCAGTTTTCTAGAATATTCTCTGAAACTGACAAAGCATTGAAATGATATCCACAAGTTCTTCCCCCTCACCCTCTTGTGTCACTTCCCATCTCCTTTACACTGTAAGCTCTCGGGAGCAGGGTCGTCACTTCCTCGTGTGTCCGGATGTCTGTCTTGTCCTTTGTGGTGCAGGGTCCCCATGTAACTAGTTATTAGTCTCACGTGTTTATTGTACCACTTCCAATTTTCTACATTTGTATTGAACACTGGAAAATACTAAATCCTTACAATATCACCCAATCTACAAATGAGGAATAATTCCATCTGTAAAGAGATTGAGTTGGACTGTGAGGTGCGTATATTATTTTTCTTTAATTTATGTGTCATTACAGACAATTTTCTTCAGTGTATGACCATACCTGCCCTTTAATTGGCATGACAATGACCAGGCCTGCCCTTTAATTGGCATAACATGCACAATTTTAACGTGTGTAATGGCTTGTGTACAATTGAGATATATCTTAGTGAGTATATAACCAACCCTGGTCATTAACCACTGCCAGGGGGGCCAGGGTCTTGTATACCTTAGTTTATGGATATACAAGTATTATATATCACAATAGATGATATCACAAAGCACAATTACTAAAGATGTAGGCACTGAAGGTCTGCAAGCCAATATCTTGAAGGTATACTGTAGCCCTATATTAACATCGTACTCTTTTTAATAAATAGACTTGGACACAGTCTTTAATTCATTACCCATCCATCACAGGCAATTATTATTTACTGGGGACAGTCATTGTCTTATTTCTGTAGCTGCTTTCTTAGCAGGGAGGGACTTTGTAGTCTTAGATTTCTATTAGTCCTGCTGTAAGCACTTAACCCAATCATTTTTCTGCATTCAGTGTTTCTTGTTTATGAAACAACAAACATGGTGGCTGTCACTACTACTACTGCATATAATATTTAAAGGCTACATTTTTTAGTTTCTAAAACATTTTGTCTGATCCTACACACACACCCTTCTCTTTCATAACATAACAAATGTAATTTTGTAACACTTAATTGTTCTTTAACTTTGTTTTAACTTCTCTCCAGAACTGCATCCCAAGACTCACAAGAAATATAACAGATATCACAAGGCTGAGCTGGGCCCTCCGGGTAACAAACAACTTCTTACATCACAGATGTGTCATAATAGATGATGTCACAGAGCCCAGGGCCTATATAAGGAGCAGTCTTGGGAGGCAAAAGCCATTCACAGCATAAACATCAAGAGATGAGCAGCTGAGTAACCCTGTGCCGGTGTCCTATAAACATGACCATAGGAAACCTTATAGGAGGGAACTCTACCCTTGTACATGGAGACTGGGAGACTGCATATAGATAAGGTAAGGTTCAATAACTGGTGGATGAACTACATTATACAGACAGAAAAGTAGATTATACTGATTAGAGTAACATAACTGACTTTCTAATTTTAGAAGAAGCAAATGTGCACGTTATGTTACTTCTTGAAAGTTACTATTACTGTATGTTTAAATCAGTATAGTCATTTGTCCCATGTATTTACAGTTCCCCTTGTATTTTTCTACAGAAAATGGCAGCATAGTATGAAAAAAAGTAAATGAATAATTCCACCTGCGAGGAGATGGGACTATGAAGTGAGTATAGAACTTGCTGTAGTTTATTTATGTGTGAGTGTAGCTTCAGTGTATGTATTAAGGTGCCCAGACATCCCCATAAATGGCATGGCAGGGATGATACTTAGCTTTAAAGCAGCCCTGCAATGTGTATATTTAAGAACCGTCCCCATTAAAGGGGAGGGATTGTCACATATTAGAATATGTGAGCATTGATATTTTCTCAGTATGTGTACATTGTGTGAGCAATTATGTGAAGGGTGTTGTCAACTTCCACAGGAAACAAATCCCCAACTAGGGACCGTCACCCACAGTTTATGTACCTCTGTATATGTATATATAACAGCGTTGTATGTCGCAATAAATTACGTCACAAAGCCCAGGTACTATGTAGGGACATAATATCTGCACGTCAACATTTAAAGAGACAGTGTAGCTCCATATTTACATTATACATTAGCCTGTTAAAGTAATTGACTTTAGTAATGTGAAAATGATAGTCTTTAATTATTTATCATACTTAATTGATTTTAGTTTTATCTGCTTTATCAACAGAAAAATACTTTGTAGACTTACATTTCCATTAGTCATACTTAAAAAAAACTTACAATAAGGATTACCCCATTTTTTATTTTATTCAAAGTTCCTTCTAAGTTTTAGAAGTAGTTAAACAGAAAAAAATGGTGCCCCCCACTAAGGTACAACTGTTAAATTTAGAGGAGATACTTTTGTTTCACTTTCTAAATATTTTGCTCATTATCAGGTTGTAGGTTCTAATGTTCTTTACTAGACAGATCTTTGATTGGATACTATATTAGGGAATCAGATGGAAAATAAAAGTTTACAAATTCAAATATCTCCATAACCGATCAGACATGCCCTTCTCCTCCTCAGTAACCTGATGAATGTGCTCAAATATTGTTATAAAACTCCATCGTTCTTTAACTTTGTTTTTTTTCTCTACAGAAATAGAACCCAAATGGAACTGAATTCAGTTTTCTGGAATATTCTCTGAAACTGACAAAGCATTGAAATGATATCCACAAGTTCTTCCCCCTCACCCTCTTGTGTCACTTCCCATCTCCTTTACACTGTAAGCTCTCGGGAGCAGGGTCGTCACTTCCTCATGTGTCGGGATGTCTGTCTTGTCCTTTGTGGTGCAGGGTCCCCATGTAACTAGTTATTAGTCTCACGTGTTTATTGTACCACTTCAAATTTTCTGCATTTGTATTGAAGACTGGAAAATACTAAATCTTCACAATGTCACCCAATCTACAAATGAGGAATAATTCCATCTGTAAGGAGAGATAAGACTGGGAGGTGAGTATATTATTTTTCTTTAATTTATGTGTGATTACAGACTTTTCTTCAGTATATCACCATACCTGCCCTTTAATTGGCATGACAATGACCAGGCCTGCCCTTTAATTGGCATAACATGCACATTTTTAGTGTGTTTAATGGCTTGTGTACAATTAAGATATATCTTAGTGAGTATATAACCAACCCTGGTCATTAACCACTGCCAGGGGGGCCAGGGTCTTGTATACCTTAGTTTATGGATATACAAGCATTATATCACAATAGATGATATCACAAAGCACAATTACGAAAAGATGTAGGCACTGAAGGTCTGCAAGTCAATATCTTAAAGGTATACTGTAGCTCTATATTAACATTATACTCTTTTGAATAAATAGACTTTGGCACAGCCTTTAATTCATTACCCATCCTAGGCAATTATTATTTACTGGGGACAGTCATTGTCTTATTTCTGTAGTTGCTTTTCTTGGCCAGGAATGGGCTTTGTAGTCTTAGATTTATATTAGTCCTGCTGTAAGCACTTAACCTGAAGGAATGCCACATTTTTTTCTGCATTCAATGTTTATTGATTGTTAATGAAACAACAAACATGGTGGCTGTCACTACTACTACTGCATATAATATTTAAAGGCTACATTTTTTACTGTCTAAAACATTTTATCTGATCCTACACACACACCCTTCTCTTCCATAACATAACAAATGTAATTTTGTAAAACTTAATTGTTCTTTAACTTTGTTTCAACTTCTCTCCAGAACTGCAACCCAAGAATCACAAGAAATATAACAGATATCACAGGGCTGAGCTGGGCCCTCCGGGTAACAAACAACTTCTTACATCACAGATGTGTCATAATAGATGATGTCACAGAGCCCAGGGCCTATATAAGGAGCAGTCTTGGGAGGCAAAAGCCATTCACACCATAAACATCAAGAGATGAGCAGCTGAGTAACCCTGTGCCGGTGTCCTATAAACATGACCATAGGAAGCCTTATAGGAGGAAACTCTACCCTTGTACATGGAGACTGGGAGACTGCATAGATAAGGTAAGGTTCAATAACTGGGGGATTAGGTTAATTGTACAGACATAAAAGTAGATTATATTAATTGGAGTAACATAATTGACTTTCTAATTTTAGAAGAAGCAAATGTGTACTCTGTTATGTTACTTCTTGAAAGTAGTAGTCATTTGTCCCATGTATTTACAGTTCCCCTTGTATTTTTCTACAGAAAATGGCAGCATGGTATAAAAAAAAAGTAAATGAATAATTCCACCTGCGAGGAGATGGGACTATGAAGTGAGTATAGAACTTGCTGTAGTTTATTTATGTGCGAGTGTAGACTTCAGTGTATGTATTAAGGTGCCCAGACATACCCATAAGTGGCATGGCAGGGATGGTATTTAGTTTTAAAGCAGCCCTGCAATGTGTATATTTAAGAACTGTCCCAATTAAAGGGGAGGGATTGTCACATATTAGAATATGTGAGCATTGATATTTTCTCTTGTGTGAGTAATTATGTGAAGGGTGTTGTCATTGGGAGTACCAGAGTTGTGTTGTCAACTTCCACAGGAAACAAATCACCAACTAGGGACCGTCACCCACAGTTTATGTACCTCTATATATATATATAACAGCGTTGAATGTCACAATAAATTACCTAACAAAGCATAGGTACTATGTAGGGCCATAATATCTGCAAGTCAACATTTAAAGAGACAGTGTAGCTCCATATTTACATTATACATTAGCCTGTTAAAGTAGTTGACTTTAGTAATGTGAAAACTATAGTCTTTAATTCATTATTTATCATACGCTATTGTTATTCCCTTGGCCAGCCATTGATTTAGTTGTGTATCTGCTTTATCAACAGAAAAATACTTTGTAGACTTATATTTCCATTAGTCATACTTAAAAAAAACTTACAATAAGGTTGACCCCATTTTTTATTAAAAAGTTCCTTCTAAGTTCTAGAAGTCGTTAAACAGAAAAAAAGGTGCCCCCCACTACAGTACAACTGTTAAATTTAAAGGAGATACTTTTGTTTCACTTTCTAAATATTTTGCTCATTATCAGGTGTAGATCGTAAATATGGGATTTCAGAGGTTGTAGGTTCTAATGTTCTTTACTAGACAGGTATTTGATTGGATACTATATTAGGGAATCAGATGGAAAATAAAAGTTTACAAATTCAAATGTCTCCGTAACAGATCAGACATGCCCTCCTCCTCAGTAACATGACAAATGTGCTCAAATGTTGTTATAAAACTCCATCGTTCTTTAACTTTGTTTTTTTTCTCTACAGAAATAGAATCCAAATGGAACTGAATTCAGTTTTCTAGAATACTCTCTGAAACTGACAAAGCATTGAAATGATATCCACAAGTTCTTCCCCTTCACCCTCTTGTGTCACTTCCCATCTCCTTTACACTGTAAGCTCTCGGGAGCAGGGTCGTCACTTCCTAATGTGTCAGGATGTCTGACTTGTCCTTTGTGGTGCAGGGTCCCCATGTAACTAGTTATTAGTCTCACGTGTTTATTGTACCACTTCCAATTTTCTGTATTTGTATTGAACACTGGAAAATACTAAAATACTAAATCTTCACAATGTCACCCAATCTGTAAATACAAATGAGGAATAATTCCATCTGTAAGGCGAGATAGGACTGTGAGGTGAGTATATTATTTTTTCTTTAATTTATGTGTACTTATAGACTTTTCTTCAGTGTATGGCAATACCTACCCTTTAATTGGCATGGCAATGACCAGGCCTGCCCTTTAATTGGCATAGCATGTGTGTAATCGCTTGTGTACAATTGAGGAGAGATATCTTAGTGAATATCAGAGTTGTCTTGTCAACTTCCCCAGGAAATATATAACCAACTCTGGTTAAAGTATCTAAAAGTATCATATGACCCAATGGATGATATCACAAAGCACAATCCCTAAAAAGATGTAGGCACTGAAGGTCTGCAAGTCAATATCTTAAAGGTATACTGTAGACCTATATTAACATTATACTCTTTTGAATAAATAGGCTTGGGCACAGTCTTTAATTCATTACCCATCATAGGCAATTATTCTTTACTGGGGCAGTTATTGTCTTGTTTTATAGCTGCTTTCTTGACAGGCGGGGACTTTGTAGTCTTAGATTTCTATTAGTCCTGCTGTTAGCACTTAACCCACTTTTTTTTTTCTGCATTCAATGTTTTTTTGTTTGTTAATTAAACAACAAACATGGTGGCTGTCACTACTACTACTACATATAATATTTAAAGACTACATTTTTTACTTTCTAAAACATTTTGTCTTATTATACACACACCCTTCTGTTCCATAACATAACAAATTTCATTTTGTAAAAGTACATTGCTCTTTAACTTTGTTTTAACTTCTCTCCAGGACTGCAACCCAAGACTCACAAGAAATGTAAGCCAAATGGAACTAAATTGAAGTTTCCAAGAATATTCTCTGCATTCTTAGATATTGAAATAACATTTGAGAACATTAGGAGATTTCCGCAAGTTTTTCCGGCAGCTACAGTTCTTCTTCTCTATTGAAATGCACAACTATCAATGGCCTGATCTTAGCTGCGAAGAAGATATTGGAGACGGCGTGTTTGTAATATACAATCAATGAGAGACCAGAGACTCTGCATTATATTGCAACTACCCAAGTAAAAAATAGTCCTGGAGGAGGAACACAACCTCATAACTCCTAACTTGCTATGTGGAGAGAAATTCAAAAACTATTAAATATTTGAAGACCCTATTGGACACACAGCCACCTCTTCCAGTGTGTCCTGCCTGCTGACTGGATCCATCACACATCAGACTCTGACCCTCTTGTGTCACTTCCCATCTCCTTTACACTGTAAGCTCTCGGGAGCAGGGTCGTCACTTCCTCATGTGTGCAAATGTCTGTCTTGATCTTTGTGGAACAGGGCTCCCCATGTAACTAGTTATGTTGTCTTGCGTTTTTCCTTATTCATTTTCTGCAACACTTGTAAAGGACACTGTGGAAAACATCGGCTCTTTACATGTCATCCAGTCTCTAGCTACCTCTCCTGATCATGCACCTGAACCTACTCTGCATCAGAGACGTTGTCTTGTTATAAGTCATATATTTATATTGATGATGATCTTTGTAATTGTTATGTTTCTCAATACAAGTCAAGTTTGAGCTCTGTGATTTGGTGTTTCTTTTCTTGTAAACATATATTTCAGGCATTTTGGATGCCATTAAGCATTGGTCCTTCTACTGGAGACTATTCTACTCTGTTCTCCATTTGTCAACGGAATCATGGAACTAAACAGTGGCAAAACTTTTTAAAAATCCATTGGGTATCACACTAGGCACTAATAATAAAGCCCTGCACATTTTTGGCATATAAACATAGAGCAAGCTCCAAATATTCCTCCACACACAGGTATATAAACATATAGTGAACTCCATATATCCCTGTATATTACAGGCATATAAAATGTTGACAAGTTCCATATTGCTCTGAATATTACTGACATATAAAGATATATAGCAAGCTCCATATAGCCTTGCAAATTGCAACTTATTAATGCTCCTCCCTCTCTCTCCATCCTCTCCTCATGTAAATTCCTCCTAGTCATGCAGAGTGGTGGTGGGAGAGAAGGTTTAAGTGGCTTAGATTCAGCTAACAACACTCCCACCAAGGCTTGATTGTGAATACTTAATTGCACCATTTTTAAAATTAGTGTTTAAAATCATTCTCATTCTTACTACATAATATAGCACTGGAACACCTAAGGGTGTCTGTTGCTTCAGCCCTCCCCATGATGAGTGTGCTCTGTGCCATCCAGTCAGCTGTCACATACTCCTCTACAGCTAGTGTTGTAGTGTTGTGAGCAAGCACAAGATGGAGGAGGGGAGTAATTAAGAGGAGCATTGGATGATTAGGGGCAGGGTCAAAGGGGACCTCAGATTTATTTCTAAAACCATACAAATAAAATAAAAAAATTCCTCTTACCAATGGGACAGCACCAAGTGCAAGACACCAGGGCCCCCACCCCCAGGTTGCCCCACACAGTGTTTATACTTCATTTGCTGTAAACTGGTCTCCTGTCGACCTCGCTGGTCACCAATGGTCTCTGTGACCTTTCTGACACCCGGAGACTCCATGACCCTCCAAAGGTCTTCTTTGGCCCCTGACAGTATTTGCTGCCTTCCTTGGCCCCCACCGGCCCTCAAATCCTCTTCATCTTTCACAGGCCCTAACCATCCTCTCTCTGCCCTACTTACCTCTATTGCTCCATTGGCCCCTCATTCTCCTTTTTTCTTCTCCACATCTTCTTCCATCCTCTTTCTCCCTTTTTCTCATCCCCTTAATTTTCTCCATGCCCTTCACTCTTTCTCTATTTACTCTCCTTCCCTCCCCTTTCTCTTGTGTCTTCCCCTCTCTCCTTCCCTCCCCATTCTCACTCTCCTTGTTTTCCACTTCTCTTTTTCCATTTTTATCTCCTCTTCACTCTTCCCTGCTCTCACCTTCTCTTTTCTCCCCTCGTCTCCCTCCTGCCTCACTTTTTCCTACTTTTCTCTCTCCCTTTTCCTTTTTTTCTATTTCTCCCATTCTTCTCCCCACAATTACTCCCATCTTCTCTCTCCTCTCTATTCTCTTACTGATTGCTGTTCTCCTTCCTCTTTCTCTCCTTCTCCTTTTTTAGATCTCCTTCCCTCCTTTTCTTCAATCATCTCGCCCCTTCTCCATTTGTTTCTCTCTCCACCTCTCCTCATTTCCCTTTTTCCTTTTTCTCCCCCTTATTCTTCTCCTGCTTTTCTCACTATTCTCCTCTCTATCCCCCATCTTTTCTCTCCGCTATTTTCTTCCCCTTCTCTCTCAATCCCCTTAAATCTCTTTCTCTCTCTCACGCTCCCATTCCCCCTTCTCTTTTCATTTTCTTTCCCTCATTCTCTTATCCTCCCTTTCGCTCACCCCTTCTCACCCCCCTCTCCTCATCCTATTATTTCCTCTCTCTAATCCCTACTCTCTCCCACTCGTCTCTCACCTCCACTCCTCCCCTTTTCTTCCACTATTCCCTCTGTTTCCACCTTTTCTCCCTCTCCATCACCTGACTCTACCACTCTATGCCTCTTCCTCTCTCCTTCCTCTCTCCTTCTTCCTCTCTCCCTTCTACTTTCTCCCTTCTTTCATTTCTCTCCTCCTTCTCACATCCCCTTTTCTCTCTCCTCCTTTTCTCCCACTTTCCTCTACCCCTCTAGTCTTCCACTTTATCTCCTTCCCTTTTCTCTCTCTTTGTTCACTTTCTCACTCCAGCTTCAATTTCTCTTCCTTCTCTGATCCCCCTTCTTTCCCTATACTATTTCCCCATCTCAATACCTTCTCTCTCTACATATGCTCTATCTCTCCCCCTATCCTTGAATGCTAAGATGGTGGCCCCAACTTTTTTTTCTTGCGACAGGGCCCACCACTCCCAAGATGCATCATCAAAGAGGAGCAGTGGTCGCAAATCGAAGCTTACTGACAGGAATAGATGGACAGTTTACAGGATAGTTACTAAATGGTACGACAGTTCAATATTTACCACATAATTGAATCAGCACCTCTGTGACCCAGTTTCAACAAAAACGTCATGTGGCAGGACTGCCATTCAAAAAACGATTCTATCGAAGGTCAACATGCATAATCTGATGTGAAGAGCATAACCCCTGGACCCCCAAGCAACTGATAAAAATAAAATCATCAAAATGAGTCATCTTTCATATTTTTTTCTTGTTACAGGCAGGTTTCCAATTGAAGAAAGCCAAATGATGCAATTAACCACCCATATCTGTTGGTTGCTGTTATACATGTTGGAGGATCCATAATGGTGTGGGCAGCCATCTTCTGGCAGTCGTTAAGTCCAATGATCACTCTTCATGGTTGTATAATGATGTAAATGTTGCAAATACTATTCCCACATGAGGTTTCCATTTTCCAAGTTGATAATGTTCCCATATACACTGCTTAACAAATTCAAAAGTAGATTCAGGATGAAGTGAAAAGCCTTCCATGGCCTTCCCAATCAAGAGATCAAAACACCATTGAACTTTATGTGAAGATCTGGAGCACAGAGGGCAAATTAGATTTCTACCTCAATCATCCCTCCAAGAACTGGAGACTTTCACTGTTTAAGTTTTTATATCACACAGTTAGTCCTTTCTTGGCAGGTCCTACAAGAACCTAAAATCACAAGCACTCTTCAAATGGCAAAAAAAACTCCTAGAATGTCCTATTAAGATCAATATATTCTCCATTGTAAGCCAACTCAAAGTAAATAAACAATTTGAGCTCTATAAAAGCTATCACTGCTGCAATTAAAAACAATTATAAAACATAAATTTATAATTTTTTAAAAGAGCTCCAAACATTTTTTTTCATGTTTTCTATTTGATTTCAACTGCTTTTTATGATGGTACTGACTTTGTTGGCTTTTTTTAAAGTATGGCATAATATTTGAGAATGTGTATCTTAACTGGAAGTGAAACAAAAATATCAATAGATACTGAGACAAGTAACACATAATTATGTATTTTTTAAACTTAAATTCCTATTTTGCGATATCTATCCATATTATATATTGGTTTGTGTATTACAATGGGGAAGTAAAGATATATTGCAATAAATGAATGCAGTTCAATTTCCCCTGACATGGAGAAATTAGATATTTTGTTACTTCCTTAAAGCCATGATATTTTTCTTTTAATATCATTATTCTATATGTGTTTATGTCCTTATATAGAGCAAAACTCTTCTTTCACTGTGCCAATAAGGAATTATTGACAGTTTCTCACAATCTGGCCTTGATAAGCTCTACTGGAACCATCTGGAGATCTGGATGTGTTTGTGATGTGGTATATTTGGATCAGTCATTGCTAGTGCAACTCCATGGAAACACGAGAGTTGTGGGAGAAAGGTCATAAAATCAGTTGATTGTTATATTTTTATTTAGAATACTAAGACTTTTCTGCCCTGCTATGCAAGAAGTACCATAAATACAAAAGACTTAAGACTATATATGTTTAAACATATTTTTTTTAAAGTAGACACACCTCCATGTAAGATCTAATATAGAAACACTGTGCAATAAGATATATAAAAAAAAGATAGGAAAATCCAATTCCTTAACTTGGATTTTTGGCCATGGTTGTTATTTCTCAAAATTTCAGATACTATACTATTTATGAAAAGGAAAAAGTACAGATGACGAAAAGTTTCTTAGTGTAACCTTAATATTTATTGACTTAAAAAAATATTATTTTGAGCATTAGCTGTTTTCTTTTTAGTTTAACTTATTTAGTTAGTTTTTGTTGTGTAACCTTTATAGTGCTTTTTTTTTTTTGGTTCATGGGAAGATAAGAAGCCCCTGCCCTGGAGGTGGTGAATTAGAAAGATCATGTATTAGTGTGGAGAGGATAAACATAAAATGTTCAGAAGGATTTCTTTAGGCCAAGGCTTGGGGATCTATTGCTGTAAATCTGAATATATATATATATATATATATATATATATAAGATAAATTATGGGTCAAAGCTTTCATGGGAAAGACATACTGCTCCATAACACTGGTGCTCTCTAGTGGACAAATCTAGTATTGCTTGATTAAGTTTAATTCTGCTATTTTTTGTGTCCCTATTCATTCACCAGTTCCTACTCCCCTGGGCCAAGCTAATAAAAGTGAAAAAGACATTTAGTAGTGGTATAATTAAATGTAAATATTAAAGATATTGTCACTATTAACATGTTTCTACCTGGGTGTGCTTATCTTTAACACCTCAACTAAAAGGCCATTACTTTAAAGGGTGTACCTTAGAATTTACAACCATTTGCTATTATGGTTGTTTTTAAGTGTGTTTTTTACAGTATTTCTTCAATAAAATGTGCAAATACTATGTCATGATAAGAATGAGGGTGCTATGTTAAAGATATTTTTACACACGCCGCTAATATTTCGTTAAATTACTTAAAAAATGCACAAATATTCTCTGAAATACACTAGTTTATGTGCCAATTGGAGCAAGTGATAGCAACAAATAACTATGTATTTTATGACTGTGACAGACTGCACCTTCCACATCCTGATATAATCAATATATCATATTATGGATGAAAAGATGTTCAAAAGTTGTATTGTTCAGGAAATCTAAGCTTTCCACATTTTAGAGTCTCCTTTTCAGGAAAAATTTAGTTTATCAAAGCTCCCTTAAGGTTATGTTTGGCTGATTCTTCGTGTCAAAACCCGGATCAAGAGGTCATGATTAGTAATTATAGGGTAGAATACTTAGGAGCAATGTTTTAAGATACTTCTATATTGCCCTCTAGTGGATCTCTCAAAAACATATTCTTACCTCGCAACCACCAGAAAGCAACAAAACACTGTGATTCATCTTTTTTACAAATAACAAACATTATTTTTCAGCATTCCTTTTCTGTATATGCTAATGCTTATGTTACATCTTAATCAGGATTGCTTCTGACCTGATAGAGAGAGGTGTACCTCTTGAAAGCTTGTAAATCTAAAATGTTTGTTCAATAAAAAATGTAAATCACTGTGAGGAATTGACTCTGCTGGGTTTTGAACCCTGGTCCCCAGGCTGCTGAGCCTCTTCCCTACCACTGCACCAGCCTGCTTTTGTGAATTTCATTGAGATCTGATAAACCTTGACTCTGCTAGCAATAGTATCAGTGACTAGTCTCTTCAACTGTGTCTGGTCAGGTGTCTGGTCCTTGGCCTATATAAGGCACTTCCTGTCTATGTACCTTGCCAGATTATTGAGGTTCTTGTTCCCTTCAATAAAGCTTGTTCCTGTTTCACCTACAAGTTGCTGAATTGGGTCATTGCTGACCTAGGCTGCTGGTCTCCAAAACCTTGTGATTCCTATATCATTACAGAATAATCTGGCCCTTTCATGGAGACCGCCGGGTCAGATTCTGCATTGGCTAAGCAGGTTGCTTTGACTGCAAGAACTATGCAGACCCAGGCACAGACCATTCAAGTGCTGCAGGACCAGGTAGCTGAACTGCAAAATAAAGTTCAGTCAATGCACAGTGAGTATATAAGCTACAGGGCACGTGATGTTGCGGCTGCTACTGTTACACCTGCACAAGATGCCTGTTTGCCCCTACCAGAAAAGTTTGGAGGAGATCGCAAAAGATTTAGGGGTTTCCTAAATCAATGCCGTTTGCACTTCATGATGTTACGTCACCATTTTCCATCTGAAAGAGAGAAGGTAGGATCTATTTTCTCCCTATTCAAAGATGAAGCCCTGACTTGGGGCTCCCCTCTTCTGGAACAGGACAGTCCAGTCTTGGGTAATTTAAATGACTTTCTTGAGGCCATGTGCCTAGTTTTTGATGACCCCAATTGATGTGCTACAGCAGAATCCACTCTCCTTCATTTGCATCAAGGGAGGCGTGTTGATCTTCCTACTGATTTTGATGCATTTGTGTGTTTGGCTATCCGTATTGATGGGAGACTTTCTGAAAGAAGATTGGAAATACAGGGCTCTTTTAGACCAAGTGCTACTCCTATTTCCTATTCAAGAATTTCTACTCCGACCCCACAAACACCAGACTCTGAGCCTGAGACTATGCAGGTAAATCTAATAAGAGGGCCATTATCCAATGAAGAAAAACAGTGGCGACGCACTCACAATTTATGCCTGTATTGTGGTAGTGCAGGGCACTATGCCATCAATTGCCCTAGCAAATCCAAAAGAACAATAGCTATGGCGGCTGAGGATGCACAGATTCGACACCAATCCTAGATTTCAGATCAACTGGATTCTGTCACACCACCCTTGTTTTCTCTGGCTCATGGTGAAGAGGGTATGTTGACTCAACATCCTCATTTTGTGGTGCCTATCACGTTGCAATGTGGTGATCGTAAAATTTCAACTACTGCTATGATAGATTCTGGAGCAGGCGGAAACTTTATGGACATCAAGTTTGCAGCAGGAAATAGAATTCAGTCTATCCCTAATTCTTCACCTGTGTTAATGGAGACAGTAGACGGTTCTCCACTTAAGTCAGGCCCGGTTACACTTGAGACTGTGCACATAAAGTTGACTCTGGAAGTGAATCACCATGAGGCTATATCTTTCCACCTAATTTCCTCAACACAGTTTCCAGTGATTTTGGGGGTACCTTGGCTTGCTCTGCATAACCCACAGATTGATTGGAAGACCAGAACTTTGTCCTTTCCTTCAGAACACTGCTTAATGAATTGTCAACCCTCTAAGGTAACACATGTTGCCACAACAATTAATGAAATGGTTGCTACAAACTTGACTAAGCTTCCTCTACAATATCGGGATTTTGCAGATGTCTGTGATAAGAAGAATGCTGACCAGCTTCCACCCCACAGGCCTTATGATTGCCCAATAGAGCTGTTACCTGGGGCTGCTATCCCATTTGGCCGTATATATTCCCTTTCTGAGCCTGAATTGAAAGCTCTTTGTGAATACATACAAGACAATCTTGCCAAAGGCTTTATTCGACCATCTACTTCTCCAGCAGGAGCTCCTATATTCTTTGTAGAAAAGAAAGATGGCAGCCTACGGCCATGCGTTGACTACAGGGACATTAATAACATCACTGTTAAAAACCGCTACCCCTTGCCTCTCATTCCTGAACTTTTGGAGAGACTTCGCTCAGCTAAAATATTTACGAAGCTTGATCTTCGGGGGGCATATAATCTGGTTTGCATAAGACCAAATGATGAATGGAAAACAGCTTTCAGAACCAGGTACTAGCATTACGAATATCTAGTAATGCCATTTGGGCTTTGTAATGCCCCTGCAACTTTCCAGCATCTTATCAATGATGTACTACGAGATCTCCTGGATCAGTTTGTTGTGGCATATTTGGATGATATACTAATATTTTCTGATAATCTTGAAAACCACAGAAAACAGGTCCGTATAGTTCTGGAGCGCCTTCGTACCCACCACCTATACATTAAACTGGAAAAATTTGAGTTTGAACAAACAGAAATTCAATTCCTGGGGTATGTAATAACTCCTAAAGGTTTAAGTATGGACGCAAGTAAAATTAAAGCTGTGCTGGACTGGCCCATCCCCAAGAATGAAAAAGATATTCAGAGATTTTTTACAGGCGTTTCATTAAGAATTTCTCTGCCGTTATTACACCGATCACTGAACTTACACGTAAAGGGACTCCTTTTCAGTGGTCCGATAAGGCAGATACCGCATTCTCCCGATTAAAGACTCTGTTTACATCTGCCCCTGTCATGGTACATCCTCAGCCGGAATTACCATTTATTGTGGAAGTTGATGCTTCTGATTCAGCTGTTGGTGCTATACTGTCTCAAAGGACTGGACCTAAGATGCTGTTACATCCGTGTGCCTTCTATTACCGCCAGATGGTGCTAGCAGAAAGAAACTATGACATAGGGAATAAAGAACTATTGGCTATAAAAGCTGCCTTAACCGAATGGAGACATCTCCTGGAGGGAGCTACCCATCCAATTACTGTCCTCACAGATCACAAAAATCTGGAATGTATTCGATCAGCTAAGAGTCTGTCAGCCAGACAAGCACGCTGGTCCCTATTCTTCTCGAGGTTTAATTTTTTGGTTACATACCGTCCTGGCTTCAAGAATGGTAAGGCGGATGCCTTGTCTAGAATAGCTGACCCCTCCTTACTACCGTAACCAAGACCACCATCTTGCCGGAGTATATATTTATTGGAGTTGCATTTCCTTCTGATCTGATGTCTCGCATTAAAAAGGGCTACGCTGAAGATCCAGTTCTTCGTGATCCTCCTCGTCATCGATGCTTAATGATTTTGGATTTTTCAACAACGTCTGTTTGCTCCAGAGTCAGTGCGACTGGACCTTTTACGTCTCTACCATGACTCATAACCAGCAGGTCATCCAGGAATCTGAAAGAAACAAGACCTACTTGCCCGATCCTTTTGGTGGCCGAAGTATCATGAGGATGTTAAGAAGTATGTGTCCTCTTGTGATGTATGTGCCAGACATAAGACTCCTCGCTCATCCCCAGTTGGCTTGCTTCAGCCTCTTCCGATTCCTCATCGTCCCTGGGGATCTATATCCATGGACTTTATTGTGGAACTACCTTCCTCTAAGGAACACACTACCATTTTTGTTGTTGTGGACAGGTTAACTAAGATGGGTCATTTCATACCAGCTCGTGGTCTCCCTTCAGCTAAACAGACGGCTGACCTGGTTATTCGGGAAATATTTCGCTTGCATGGAGTGCCTGATGAAGTAGTTTCTGACAGGGGAGTGCAGTTTACATCTCGTTTTTGGAAACATTTTTGCTCTAATCTAGGTATTAATGTAAATCTGTCGTCAGCTTTTCATCCACAAAGTAATGGACAGACTGAGCGAACCAACCAGACTTTAGAGCAATATTTGCGGTGCTATATTAGTTACCTGCAGGATGACTGGCTGGATTTTCTACCCACGGCAGAGTTTGCCTATAACAATGCCCAACACTGCTCCACTTCTCTGAGCCCATTTTTTGCCAACTATGGTTACCATCCAACCTTTCTAGTGAGTCTCCCAATTACTACTTCCATTCCTGCAGTCACTGATCGGCTAACCACCTTACGAGATTCCCAAGACCTGTTGAAGGAGACTCTTTCGAAGGCTCAGGAATGTTACAAGAGAGATGCTGATAGGCATAGAACGGAGGCCCCAGTTTATCATGTTGGTGACAAGGTTTTAAGCTTAAGGTTCCTTCTCATAAATTTAGTCAGAGGTTCATGGGACCTTTTTGAGATCATCGCTCAGATCAATGCTGTCACTTTTCGTTTGCAACTTCCAGATTCCATGAGAATACATCCGGTGTTTCACGTTGCACTGCTGAAACCTTTCCATGACAACACTTTCCCTGGCCGAGCCCTGCCTGCCCCACCTCCAGTCCTCGGGGATGGGGAGGATGAATACGAGGTGGAGAAAATTCTGGACTCCAGGAGCTTCTGCAACAAGCTTCAGTATCTGGTTCGTTGGAAAGGCTATGGTGAGGAGGATAGTTCGTGGGAACCAGTGGACAATATTCACTCCTGATCTTCTTTTGTCTTTTCATGTGCAGTACCCTGTTAAACCGGGTAATAGGGCATCCAGAGGCTGCACCTATAGAGGCGGGGGTAATGTGAGGAATTTACTCTGCTGGGTTTTGAACCCTGGTCCCCAGGCTGGTGATCCTCTTCCCTGCCTTTGTGAATTTCCTTGAGATCTGATAAACCTTGACTCTGCTAGCAATAGTATCAGTGACTAGTCTCTTCAGCTGTGTCTGGTCAGGTGCCAGATTATTGTGGTTCCTTTTCCCTTCAATAAAGCTTGTTCCTGTTTCACCTACAAGTTGCTGAATTGGATCATTGCTGACCTAGGCTGCTGGTCTCCAAAACCTTGTGATTCCTATATCATTACAATCACTTTATACTGCAAGTCTCTAGTTAGTCATCTGGAATACTGGACATTCATGGCTATTCCATTTATATTTGGGGTTGGGCCCTTCTTTTGGGGAATTGGTAGCTGGTGTTGTGGCCAATGTATTGTTAGTGTATCCATTTCAATAGTTCCACCGTACATAAAGAGTCACCCGTGGAAGATATCCAGGAACTAAAAAGCAGGGAATGGTCCAGGAGCTGAAACCTATACCCAAGAACCCAAAGGTGTTATTACAGCCTGTCTGATTTTCAGAACTTTCTACAGTATATGCTTTGGTAAATATACAGTTTTAATCTTTGTGTCTGCATTTGGTAGAATAGGTTATAAGTTTTCTTACAAATATACTCTTATAAATATAGTTGATGTATTTTGTGTTTGTCACACCTTTTGTTAGGGAGTAATAACTTCGACTCATAATGGTGTTTCTCATAATCGGTGGATGTCATGACCATGTGGACCACAGTACTGTTTTGGCTGGCAACTGGTATCCAAGACCATCGAAGGAGTTAACCAATATGGACTATTTTATTCTATAGTGGACTATTTGATTATAACCATAATAATCTGTATATAGGTTGAATGTTGTCTTGGTCGGTATTGAAATGCAAGATTTTCTGTGGGTGTTATAATAAAGCATGTTATGTAGTACACACGGGGAAGGGGGTGCTAGGTCCTAGTATTTGGAATTCGGGGAGCAGGGGGACGAGGACCTCCTCTATACAATTAAAGAGACAGGTAAATGTTTATGGTTAGCTGTAGAATTGCATGAACGCAGTCAGACATGGTGTCTCTGACTGATAACCCCCTGGAAGGCTGGGATCAAAGAAAAGATTAGGCCAACAGTCAACCTGGCTCCTAGACAGCAGAGGATACTCAAGGAGGATGACATCATTTGATAGACAACTCTTACATGTGGCCCAGGGTATGGACTGTGGGGATTGGTTCATCCTATCTTTAACAAAGGATGGGGCTTAATTCAGATTGGTTTGTGTTTTGTTTAAATATTGGGCACTGTTGCCAATAAACTGATATTCATTTTGAACTTGTCATTCTGTGAAAACCATAATCCTTGAGGTTATGGCTGCTGATCCTGCCTTAGAGAATAGTTACAATCTGTATCTATTACAGAGC
This sequence comes from Discoglossus pictus, assembly GCA_027410445.1. Lineage (NCBI taxonomy): Eukaryota > Metazoa > Chordata > Amphibia > Anura > Alytidae > Discoglossus > Discoglossus pictus. Next base: position 106,950,190 of record CM050171.1, read on the forward strand.
AAATATCCTGCCCTATCCTTGGTGCTTCTGGTTATGACTGTACTGGTCCATATTCTGCTAGCAGAGAAACAACGGACCTCACAATTTTACTGGGTAGGACTAATCTAGGATCTTTTCAAGGCAAATCAAGCAGTAGATTGTGACAGTACACTGGAAGGGTTATTTATTTATTATTATTATCCTTTATTTGTAATGAGCCAACATATTCCATAACTCTAGACAATGGTTGAGTACAAAGAAAAACACATGGCAAAATGAAGAGCACTGTCTTTAAACTTTAAAAAAAATTAAGTCCATGGAGTTTTTTTCCCAAATCACCTTCCAAGATAAATACAACTCACAAACTGACAATATAAAGGGAGAGGGAGAGACAGAAACCTGAAAAGTGAAAGATGGAAGTGAGAGGGTAGAGGAGAAGACAATGCTGTTGCAGTGGAATTTACTTGAGCAGAAAATCTATGAATCTGGGAATATGTTTGCTTTTAGTTGGTGAGAGTAGAAAGGTATCCATGATTCAGAGTAGCAATGATGTGTAAGTGAGATTGCATGCTGAGAGTGAAGTTAAAAAGATCAAGGGAGCATGAGGTATGTGAGTATGTCTGTAGCAGCTGTGGGAAATGCAGGTGAACAAGAATTATAGGCAGCTGGGTGTGTGTGGACAGGGTGGGTGGGAGGCAAAGTGGGTCCAGTTCAGAAGCAGTGGATGTGAGATGAAATGTGTCTATCTACATTGAAAAACAAGAAAGTTGGGTCTATTGGTTCTTATATACCATCAAAGTGTTTCCATGTTTCTAACCCATTATCCAGAATTTATTGTTTTTCAATTATTTGTTTACATTGGCTTGGATTTGAATGGGTTAGTCTAGATAAGCTGTTTGTCTATACTTTTTTCTGCTGCACATGGCATTTATCATTCAACTGGTATAAAAGCCTTTTGTATTTAAGGATGCTTTGTTTTCTTCTGTGTTCGAGGGGCTATAAATATAGTGCAGTTAAAGAAATGTATCATTTACTTGTCAAAGGGGAGATCAGCCTATATCACAGCCCTGCAATTCATGGCTCTGCATTGTGTATAATGTGAATTCTGAGCAGTGATTGTTTCACAGCTCATTTCGGGGGCATTGTTAGAGCGTCATACGAGAGCTTGTCATTATAATTACTCATCATGTCAGCCAGTGGAATAATACAGCTGTGGGGGGAATGTCTTGTCTGAGTTAACTGTTCCATAAGGAATAATAATATATATATATACCTGAAATGTGGAAGCCAATAGTTGGTATCATTATCACAGCTGTGGAAATGATCACATTTCATGTTCAGTTACTTAAATGCTAAGACCAGAGAGTGAGAGGATGCAAGATGTAACTTTTTAAAATGCTACATAATCTAATTGCCAGTTGTGTGTGTTTCTGCCTAGTCATATAGGCCCAGGCCTAGGGCAGCACAGTTTCAGGAGGCAGCAGGCTGCCTCAAATTGTGGAGCCAGTGCCATGAAGTAGTGTTGCCATATGCACAGAAATATCTGTATGCAGTGATAATTCTGTCTGTAAGTGTAAATGACGCTTTCTAAAAACAGGCAGCCTTATCAAATTGCAATTCGGCAAATCTAATTTGCTCTATATAAGCACATAGTGACATGACCTGCTCTTTGAGTGAGATATGAAAGGCACTCCCTACCCCTATTTTCTGCAGGAATAGCTCTGTTGGGATGACGCTGGACCGAATGATGGATGCAGCCAGCCCTGGCAGGGCTCTTCCAATCATTAGCAGTGCCCAGAGATGCTTCTGGAGATCTACAGTAAGTCTGGATCAGACATTACTGTAGCAGACTGCTAGCTTGGACAATAATTCACTCCAACACCATAATCATGATAAAAAATCCAGAGACCTTTATTTTACATTGGACAGGTTATATGCATCATCAAAGACCTGGGGGTGGCTAACCTTGAGGACGCCCTCCTGTACATATGCTGACCCATAGTAACTGGTCTCTGAGACTTCCTATTAGTCCTGGTCAATGGGCTAAGGGAAATCCCTGGGAACGGCCAGCCTTGTCCCCAAAGCCGGCCCCCTGGGCGTGGCTAAGGGGCTCATTTGAAGATTGACTGGCAACCTGTGTACATCTCCCAGATGGATAGTTAGCCCCTCAAGTGAAGGCCAGGAAACCCTGTCAGATCTGCCCCTGAGAGGTGCCTCAATGTCTGTAAAGACCCCTTTGTTCTGACCGTTATCACTCCAGTGTGTTTACCTGGGTGAAAACCTGGGAGACCAGATGGTTGACCTCCTTATGTGTCGCAATATGTACAGACATGGCTACCCCCAGTACAATATGGCTGCTTCACTCCCCCTCCCTTTATCATGGTCAGGTTAACAGATTTTACTAGCCAATGCATAAAGGCGCACATAATCATAACCCGCTTATGTGGAATAGTACTTTATTACGGGTATGTTATGTGTCCTCTTAGCCCTATTGTCTCACCTGTTTTAGTCACTTAGTCTCAGGGTCTGTAACCCCTGTTCCCTGGTACTGAAGGGTAGACACCGGATACCACACCAATCCACTTCATGCGTAATTGTCAACTTTATTAGTGGTGATGTGGTAAGCTGCCTTTTCCCTGAATACATAACAATAACAGTATAACATTGGGTCTCCTAGGCCCAGAACTGTTACTCCCCTGGATATCGCTGTTTGGGGAGTATATTAGTCTCAGGAGGGCACTTGGTGCACCACCAATATGACATAGATTAACTTAGGCCACGTCCATGGTAAGATGGCTGCTACTGTAATCCAGTCCCTCCTGGTAAACACAACTAGTGGCCAACTTGAGTTATGACACATAGCATATATTTTTACAGTTTAGTTAGTGAAGACCTTGCTTTTGGATAGAAGTTCACTAACTAAAAACTTCTGTAAAAAAAAATGCTATGTGCTCATATAGAGCCCTTTATATTTGCCGAATTGCAATTTAATAAGGCTGAAGAAGGTTAGAAGTGCTCAATCGGAGACAAAAGGGGGAAGTGTCTGCATTTTGGATTATTGTAGCTAAGCTTTTAAGGAAGAAAAAAATAAGCTTTGAATTTGTTCTAAATGTCTCCTCCATAATGTAGTAACACTCTCAATATTCATATTGTTTTAGGGAGATTAACACTTGAGACTCCGTGTAGTCATATACACTTTAGTTTGTAAATGTTCTGGTCAGCAATATATAAACATATGTTTTCCTTTGGGGTTTCCATACCAAAACCTATACTTTATTCTAAAAGACAAGCAATCTTCATGTGTTCAAAGCACCACAGCCAATGTAACTATGGGCTTGACTACATGTCAGTCTTAAGAATAAAAATCCCACATAGGAACCAAAGGAGCTATTACATGCTGCCCATAATAAACCCTTATGTGTAAAGCCTTACAACAAATCATTACATATGAACTGTCCCATGCTCTGTGTGTGGTTTTAGCTAAAGTCTGATTACATACAGTAGCACCCATATGAAAGCACAGCTAATGCTACATGTTCTCAAAAAGTTCTTGGTCCCCTCATGTAAAATCAAACTCAAGTAGTAGCAGCTAAACTCCTTATAAGAACACTTATAAGATACAGAAGAAGTTACAGGTGTCCTTAAAAACACAGCTCAAGAAAAAAACAATATAAAGATGCATTGTGCAGGATCCTGATAAAAATTAGGTCTACACATTCTAAAGCACAAAAAAGCATTTCTATTGGTCAATGTATAATAGTTGTGGATATACGGGCCGTTGGGCACACTTTGCGAGCCTCACAAAGCGCTGCGAGCTGTTGACGACTCTAGCACGTGGGACTTAAGCTGCAATAAGAGCCAAAGGAGATCATTGAACTGCGAGCCTTTGCGAAGCGAGCAGTTGAGGCATGCAGGACTTAGGCTGCAATAAGGCCAGTAGGACTTTGCGCACGAACAGTTGAAACACGTGGTACTTTGCTGCAATGACTTAGCGATGGCCGCAAAATTAAGGCCTGTATGACTTAGGGCCCAAAGCACGTAGATGGACTGAGGGGCTCGCAAAAATAAGACTTTAAAGGCTGAACCCCCAAAATGCAAAAACACACAAATATGCCTCAAATTGACTTTCACACACAGCACAGGTGGAGAGCCAGGGAGCCTGTGAATGAGGTTGCAAGTTAATTTGAGGCATATTTGGGCCTTTTTCCCCAATCGGAAATTGCCGAAGCGAGAAAAAAAATGTCTGCTGAAAAAACGTAAAAAAGACGAAAAAAGACTTAACGCAAACCAGTAACACTTAATACAACTCTTAAGCCAACATGATAAACTGGGGCCTCCGTTCTATGCCTATCAGCAGCTCTCTTGTAACATTCCTGAGCCTCCGAAAGAGTCTCCTTCAACGGCGAGACCTGTTGAAGGAGACTCTTTCGGAGGCTCAGGAATGTTACAAGAGAGCTGCTGATAGGCATAGAACGGAGGCCCCAGTTTATCATGTTGGTGACAAGGTTTGGCTGTCAACAAGGAATCTTAAGCTTAAGGTTCCTTCTCATAAATTGGGTCAGAGGTTCATGGGACCTTTTGAGATCATCGCTCAGATCAATGCTGTCACTTTTCGTTTGCAACTTCCAGATTCCATGAGAATACATCCGGTTTTTCACGTTGCACTGCTGAAACCTTTCCATGTCAACACTTTCCCTGACCGAGCCCCCGAGCCCTGCCTGCCCCACCTCCAGTCCTCGGGGATGGTGAGGATGAATACGAGGTGGAGAAAATTCTGGACTCCATGGTGAGGAGGAGAGTTCGTGGGAACCAGTGGACAATATTCACGCTCCTGATCTCCTTCGGTCCTTTCATGTGCAGATAGCACCTATAGAGGCGGGAGTAATGTGAAGAATTGACTCTGCTGGGTTTTGAACCCTGGTCCCCAGGCTGCTGAACCTCTTCCCTACCACTGCGCCAGCCTGCCTTTGTGAATTTCATTGAGATCTGATAACCTTGACTCTGCTAGCAATAGTATCAGTGCCTAAGTCTCTTCAGCTGTGCCTGGTCAGGTGTCTGGTCCTTGGCCTATATAAGGCACTTCCTGTCAATGTACCTTGCCAGATTATTGTGGTTCCTGTTCCCTTCAATAAAGCTTGTTCCTGTTTCACCTACAACTTGCTGAATTGGATTATTGCTGACCTAGGCTGCTGGTCTCCAAAACCTTGTGATTCCTATATTATACAGGATGTTGCATTGGTTCATCACATACAGCAGTCAATATCAAATGTAGAAGCTATAAAATCAGAAATTTCAAGCAACCAGAAAAAAAATTGAATACTGTACTTTAAATAAAAATTACAATTTGCAGGGCTCAACTAATGCCAGGAGCCCGGTTGTCATGCCACAAAATGCTTACCAACACCTACATATCATCCACTGTACGTCTCTCAATTCAGTTTTAGCTGGAAGCAGACAGAGGGATTGAGCCAGGGCAGTGTTGGCGTTACATTCCTTGGGTTCAGCACCGCACCCTCCTGCTGAACGTACCTGTGTGTAAGTGAGGAGTGAATGCTGCTGCTGCTAGACCAGCCCTCACTGACAAATACACTTAGCAGAGCATCCATGTGCAGCTAATCTAGGCCTCTTGTAATAGTAACTCTCAAGCAAACTACATTTATCCGGCATCTACCAATCCCCATGGGTGCCGCATAACTGAGAGTCTACTGTACAGTGATAGTATCAGAGCAAAGTGTGTGAATCTATTGGGAAAATTGTTATCTCTGTTTTCTCTAATTCAAATTCAAAATACAAATCACATCTGGAGATATACTGTAACTGGTGGTAATTTAAATTCTAATATATGAGATAAAGGTGACTTTGAAAAATTAAGCAAAACAGCAAAAGATGCCAGGACCTGATATAATGATCTAAAAGGGATATAGTCACAGGTCACTGGATTTGCACTATTAGCACATTAAAGTTTGAAGTAGCAGAGAAAGTGATGAGTGTTATATATTGTTTGGATTTTTTACATATATTCTGTGTACTTTCAAATATCCATTACATCAACTTTTTGTGATTCCGTTTGCACTTTTTCTTAAAAGATCTCTTTATCTCATAAAACTAATAGAAATACTTCACCCTTCCCCATGTGATATATATCGCTGAGGCCCACTGGTTGATATGTACAGTGCTGATTTGGGTTATAGCCAAAATCTTTTTTTTTTCTTTAAAAGTATTTTATTTTTTAAACAAAAACAAAACAAATACAAAGATAAAAATACAAAACCAGAAAAAAATACAAAACTGACATTCTTCAACAGAGCAAACCACCTCTTAACATTATATAAGTAATTCCACTTTATAATTTCATTCAATTACACCGTTGTTCTCTTAACAGTTGTCAAATATCAGAAAAAACTACAAGATATATAATAGTACAGCAGATAATATCTCTATACCCATTAATATAGTTAGCCATCTTTATTTCAATTTGCTTTAACTGTAAACCTGTAATCTATTTTATTTTAAACTCCTTATTACAATATTTGGATCCAAGACATAGAAGGAACAACAACAAAAAAGAGGGTGGGGGGGGGGGGATGCCCTTCCAACCACAGAGTGTACCAGAGACAAAAAGAGAGAAGAAAAGGAGACTCACTAACACCCGAATAAATTCAAAAATCATTTCTGGCTGCAAAAAAGTAATCCTACAACTTCCATTTAATTTATTTATATTTCATCAAATCTAGAGAGCAGAAATCTTTCTCTAAGGCTCTATTACGCATCATTGATAATATAAAATAGCTACTTGAGGTGTTGGCAATAAAGTTTTTTACAACATCTCTGACAGTTTCGTAAAGCAGATTTTCCATACCACCTGTATTATAGGGCATTCCCACCTTATATGTAATTGAGTGCCAAGCTGACTGCAGCCTCTCCAGCATAATTGCCTATTAGAATTAGAGGAGTAAATCCCCATTTTCGTGGGTACCCAGCACCATCTCTTTAGTACCTTCATATAAACTATCTGTTTAGTACTTTCATATAAACTTTTCTAAAAGTAGAGTTTTCTATAATTTTTTCCACTAAGTTCAATGCCCTTTTCCAGCACCCGTCACTAAAGGAGATTGTTAGATCTTTCTCCCACCATTTCATATTAATTCATTAATAATATTAAAACATTTAGATATTAAATGATTTTTATTCTCAGATAACATTTCAAATAGATATAATTGCTCTCTTTTTAAATGGACTAAATCAAATTTTTTTCAACACCACCCTTAAACTAAGGTAGTTCCTTAAACTAAGGTAGTTCAACCATTCACTTTTATCAGTTTCATACTTTTTTTATCAATTGTACAAAGGATATTAAATTTGTATCCATGTACAAATCTATTAAAGTAGCAACCCCCTAGATATCCAATTCTCCCCCAAAAAAATTTTGAACTTACAGACAGGACCCCACTTGGAGTTTTAGGGCTAGGATAAGGCATTAACCTAAATTTTCTATTCAATTTATGCCAAAAGGCAAGACCACTTTTAATGACTACTGAGTTTGTATATGTACTAGTTTTTATTGAATCTTCCAGAAAAAGTAATTAGTTCAAAGAACCTGCTTTCAACATGGAGTTTTTTATTCCAGCCCAAGTGTGAATAAGTCCATTTAGTAATATGTGACAACATAGTGGCATCTTGGTATTACTTCAATTAGGAGTAGGCAAATCGCCCTCTATTAAATTTCTTAATCAGGATTTTCTTATTAATTCTCGATTTACAGTCTTTAAAGATACATTTATCTATGAGCCATTGAAAATGTCTAATCCAAAACCCTGGAAGTTTAATGGGGATAGACCGTATTAGATCATTGAACCTGGGCAACAATGCCATTTTGACCTCAGTTAATCTGCCCGATAAAGAAAGATTTTTATTCCTCCAATCAGCGAGAATCGAAATACAATTTTAATAGATCCTTTCCCAGTTGAGTGGAATAATTTTCTCAATTTCTATATTGAATGTAATTACTAGATGCTTAAAATTATTGCTTGACCAATTAAAAGAATAAAGCACATTAAGTACTCTCTTTACTTCTAAGTCCAACTGAATCTCCAGGACTTCCATTTTTTTTTTCGATTTAATTTATATTTTGAAATATTTCTAAATTTATCAATTAAAACTTGCAAATATTTTAGCAATTGTTTAGTCTCTGTTAGCATCACTACTACGTCATCCGCAAAAAGGACAATCTTGTGTTCAGAATTATCAATTCTGATGCCTTTAATTTTATCAGACGACCTTATGGTTTTTGCCAGGGGTTCCATCATTACTGTAAATAAGAGGGGTGACAGGGGACAACCCTGTCTTGTACCATTTCTGATACAGAACTTATTGGATTTAAAACCCAATCCCAAAACTTCCTCTTCTGGGTTAGAGTATAAAGCCCCTATTGCGAGTCTACGAAACCGAACTTATCCAATGTCCGTCTCATGTACTCCCACACTACCCAATCAAAAGCATTTTCAGCATCTAATGAAAGGAACAGTGTGGGATTACAATCTTTTCCAACACAGTCAATCGCATCAATCAATTTCCACATGTTATCACATCCCTGATGCCCTGGAATAAAGCCATTCCAATCCTATTAAGTCCTTTATAATCTTGCTCAGTCTTGTAGCTAGGATATTTCTAATAGTTTGAGATCTGCATTGTGTAAACCATTACAGTCTAAAATCTCTTGTTTTTTGGGGGGATGGTTATGATGGTAGATAATAGAAATTCACTAGAGACATTCCCTGTGGTTCTTATCTCATTAAATAGGTCCTTAAGGCATTCTGACATTACAAATTGAAAGTTTTTATAAAATAAGTTAGTATATCCATCGGGACCTGGTGCTGAGTATAATTTCAGCTGTTTAACAGCCCAACATGAAATTGGTTTATTTAAATTAGTAAGCTGTGCCTCTGAGACTCTAGGAAGTTTAATAACATCCAGAAACTCCTGGATTTCTTCATTAGTTGGTTTTATAAATTGATCATCTGCTTCCAGATTATATAGCTTATGATAGAAATTAGAAAAAAAAAAATAGCTATATCGATCGGTTTCCTAATTGGTTCCCCCTCTGAACGTAGAACTTCAGTTCTTTTCCTCATAAGTTGATTCTTTATTTTGTTAGCTACAGATTTACTTATTTTATTACCGAAATGGTAAAGGTTTTGTTGTAGTTTCCATAATGATCTATCTATAACACACATTGATTTATTTTCCTAATTTGTATTTGACATTCCTGGATTTCTAATATAAACTTTGCATCAGGTTTGATTTTATTTACCATTTCTAATTTATTCAGTTTAAATATAATTGCCGTAAAGGCATTCCCCTCTGTGTTTTCTCAAAACTTTTCCAGCTAATAAGAATCCCTCTGATGTATGACTTTAAAGAATTCCAAAATGTTAAGTTTGAAGAAACCAAACCTTTGTTAATTTTTAAGAAACTCTTAATATCCTCAATTAGTTTTTCTTTTTTACTATCTTCCATAATGAGAGAGTTGTCCAATTTCCAAAAAGGGCATGTTTTCATCTCAGAGCCTAATCTTATTATATATAAATCCAATAAGTTTGATGAGAATTTTGGGGTTTTGCCAGTGTGTTTCCCGAATAAAAATAAAGTTAAGAAAGCACATAATAAGACTATCCATTTTTCTTCACCTTCATTATAAAAATCCGTAGGGATTTCCTAAATCCCCTATGTTCGTACCCCCTCCCACTAATAGTTGATGGGGCTTAAACAAAGAGAAGATAGGCAAAAAAAAACATTTGAATGTAGAGGCGGACTAGTACTGAGCAAGCTTTGCTTCATCTTATATACATATGATAAGATTAATATCCCTTAAACAATATATTTTCATCCTAGGCTTCAATTTATTGAAGGACCCCCGGGGCGGTACCAGCGTGCTGGTATCTGCAGCGGGGGTCCCTTGACATGGTAGGACCAAGTGCCGGTGGAGGAAGTGGGGGGGTCCACCCCCTTAGGCAAGCACGGGTGCCATTTTAGCTTCACTCCACGGCAGGCAGGGAACCCAGCAGCAGCAGGAGCGCAGGAGCAGCCGGATGGTGAACATAGAGTGGTTTGATTTTGTATGCATACTTCATAAATGCACTATAGTGTAGGGTAGGGATTAGACAGTGTTTTGTCTTTTGTTTTCTTCCTTCCTTGCCGTTTATTTCTTGGGGGGGGAGGGCCTTATATTTCTTGTCTATTGTGTGGTTCAGCTTTGTCTCTATTTCCCTAGCTGTGCTTATAGTTAGGTGTCATACCCAGGTGTGTGTCTTTTGTAAGTGTGGTGGCTGTGTTGTGCTTGTGTGTTCTTAATTTTTCACCCCTCATTGTCCTGTGTTATGTCTGTCGGTATGGATGTGGGTGAGTTGGTGGGTTCAAATCGCATCCTGGCGGAGGTGTGGTCCAGAGCCATCAGCCATGGGGTGAGATGGTTGGAAGACCGTCTGGGCTGTGGACAGGCTGCTGCAGCACCTGCGGCGGACTCTATTGAGAGAGAAGAATCCCCCTTTATCTGCGGGGTACGAGTCGATGGTGGCTGTTTCCCCCAAGGGCATTGGGAGCGGCATTCCTCCCCACAGAGTCACGCGGGGGGCTTTCTAGGTCTCAGAACCAGCCTAGGGAGGAGGTAAGGAGATCCAGTCGCAGCCATGCTGCCGGCAGTGGCTCTAGACCAGCCGGCAACTCTCTGAACGAATCCCCACAGCGCTCTAGCGGGAGTTCTTTATCCATGCGGCCACCGCAGAGCGAGTCTAGGGTTCATAGGAACCAGAGGGGTAAAATTTAAAGGAGTGCCACCAGGGCTCTGACATCCCTATCGTCGCAGCTGAGAAAAAAGAGAAGCGAAGTGGAAAAGGCGATGGTCGCGGAGACCATGAGGTGAGATGAAGCAAGACGATCCCCATGTCCTGTGAGAAAAAGAAAGCCAACAGCAAGGTACAGCCCTCTTTCTTTATCTTCCATCAGAGTTGGAAAGAAGCAAACCGCTCAGCCACCAATGCGGTAAGCATTGACGGTTGGTTACCCAGCCGGGGGGGCCGCGGCCGTAGATGACCTAATTAGTAACACCAGAGGACTGACAGGGGCTTCAAAAGAAGATGGTAGAGCTATTCGGGAGGTTAGAGCCGACAGTCCTTTGACTGGGCTGTCCTTACCGTATTCTAACTACGAGTCATCACTGGACGGGAGTGGACGCGACGACAGGTATGGCAGGCAAGGACAGCCCTCACATGGTTCTTTTTGCCTTGACAGATCATCTATGGGCAGATCTCACTCCCATAGCCGCAGGTCCTATCGGCACGTCAGGACGGACTTCTGTTCGGAGAGGGAATCCTGTGCAACGAGTATGAAGAGCAGGCGACCGAGATCCCTAGACAAGAACAGTCCAGCCAAACAGAAGCCACGTCAAGAGCCTGCCAGGCATGATACAGGTGAGACACTCACTTTGGGCTACACTGGTAGTGGCAGGGACGTACAGTCACAGACGTTTTGGCTGGGTTAAAGGGATTCTTGAGGTTATATGATGTTAACTTGAATAATGAAGATTTAGGAGAATGGGTGTCGGGTTTGGTAAGGCAGGCCTGCAGAGGAAAAGGTACTGTAGCACAGGAGAAGAGTCGTGCCTCCCGGAGTGCTTCAGGGTTCGTCTCACCGCCTTCCGAGGCAGACCCGGTAACAGCGCCAGGCGCAGTCAGGATATCCGACAGCTCAGTCAGGTCGATGGTGATATGCAGTGGGGATAGCTTGGGTGCTCATCTGCCGCTGGAAGTAAAGGAGCGGTTCTGGAAGAAGGAATTTATCAAAATATTCTCATTGCTACCCTCATCAAGATTCAGGGAAATCCAGGACAAGGGACAGGTGTTGGGCGAGCCAGAGCGAAAAGGCTTCAGGAAGATTCCTAAGACGTTTGAGAAGTGGCTACAGGCATTGTTGATCTTGGCGCGTGTCATCGGCGAGAGGTCTCCAGAGCAGTTTTCAGTTGGTGTGCAGCCATCTCTCCTTCCCGCAGGTTTGCCGGTAGCGAGAGGGTGGTTGGTATACAGACAAGGCGTGGTGGCCTCAAGTGCCTGGTATTGGGATCCAAAGAGGATCATGTGTCCATATGGCTGGTTTGGGATCAAAAAGGTGATCATGTGACCATATGGCTGGTTTGGAGATCCCGTGTGAACATATGCCCGTTCTTGGGATCCAGAGGTTGATCAAGTGACCATGTGGCGGTATACCACGGTGATGGAAAGAGGTCTGTGACAAGTGTGAAGCCTTGAGGTTCTGTACAGCTGACTCTTCCGGCCGGTAGGGAGAGGGTGGTTGGAAAACAGACAAGGTGGGTTGACCTCGGAGGTCCGGTCCTGGAACTCAAGGTGAGCATGTGACCGTGTGAGGTGAAGGCCAAGAATGACCAAGAGATGAAAAGGAGGTAGTTTACAGTGCGACAGGCACACTGTTTGCCCCCCCCCCCCCCCCTTTGTGGTGAGGATTTTCTTGGGCCAAAGAAGCACGCAGTTTGTATATCACTGTTATGGAGGAAGTTATGATAGTTGGGGAGCCTTGCGGTGCGGCAGCCATCTCTTTCTCACGGGTCGGATGGTAGCAAGAGATTGGTTAAAAAAGGCATGAGGTATGTCGACCACAGGTGATCAATGCGGTGATCAAAGGTAATCAGGCAACCATTGGACCGGGTCAGCTCAGGACGGAGCAGGGCCTAAAATCAGTGCCCAAGTTTCCTGGTGTAGCAGAGGAAAAAGTTGGAAAATAAGTCAAGTTGGGCAGGATGGCAGGCCCGTTTGCGGAACCCCCTATACCTTGTTTACGGATATCCCCTTTGGGTGTGGTGCCGAAGAAAGAACTTGAAAAGTTTAGGCTGATACATCACCTGTCATACTCGAACGGGCAATCAGTCATTGATGGTATTGAGAAGAATCTGTCATCAGTTTCATATGCGTCGTTTGACTCGGTGACCGAGATAGTTCGAAGTCCAGGAGTCAGGATATGATAGCATGGTGCATTATTTGGACGACTTCCTGTTCATGGGTCCAAGGGGACAAGAAGTGTGGGTGCATCTGCCACATTCTCCAGAGTGGCGCATTCCTTTGGGGTTCCGTTGGCAGACCAGAAGACTGAGGGTCCAACTACCTGCCTTAGCTTCGTGGGCATCTTGATAAATTCCCTGACGGTGGAGTGCAGTTTACCATTGGAAAAAGTCAACGATTAAAGAGGCGAGTTGGCGGCGCTTGCAGGTGCGGGGAGGGTGCCTTTTTTCGGCGGCTCCAGTCTATTCTTGGAATGCTCGCGTTCGCATGTAGAATCATTCCCATGGGAGGGGATCTTTTGTCGTTGGATCGCGCTAGCTACGGTTGGTATCAAGCAGGCACACCACTTCGCAAGGACAACGGCATCTATAAGAGAGGACGCGGTGGTTTGGGTGGCGTTCTTGGAATCCTTCAATGGTAGGGCATTGATCCACACGTGTAGACAGTATAACATCCAGCTGGCCTTGTTTACCGACGCGTCGGGGGCTCACGGATTCGGTGCATATTTTCGGGACAAACGGTGTGCAGCAGCATGGCCCGAAAAAATGAATTGAGGCGTGTCATGGCTCACTTGGCAGTCATCTGGGACTTGGACAGATGTCTGTCACAGGCTGTTGACACAAGAGACGATACCTAGGGGTTTGGGGCTCCCAGACCCCCTGTTATACTGTTATACGGTTATACTGTTATATTATTATGATTATTGTCTAAGGAAATGAGCAGGGTTCCCATCACCATCAATAAAAGTCATCATAATGCATGAGATGGATTGATGTGGAAACCCTGCCCCAATCCCATATACTATGAGGACATTAGGTGGTTTTATGTGGGGTGCGCTTTTACGCTTGTACTTAAATAGACTGACAGTGTGTGGAATATATACACATATGTATATGATAGTATGGAGTAATCATGTTGGATACATTGCCACCTACATCTTTCAACAGGAGAAGGACCCCAGCTGGCCACCAAGGTTAATCCTTTAAGTACACATACTTAAGTCAGGAACAATAGGGTCCCAACAGACACAGGGGAACCATCTCTCCAGGCGGCCTCTGGGGTCTCCCTAGCCCAGATCCAGGGGCCTGGGCCATAGCAAAGAGATGTGTCTCTCTTGGGAGCTAGAGCCCAAATGAATTTGTTAGTCCCACCTAGTGGGTGGACCTGGGAGGAGTCTCATGGTTCCCACGTAGGGACCCTGCATGATTGGCCAGAGGCAGTTAGGGGCTGAGTAAAGGTAGCCCCTCCTGGTAATGTTGTATGCCTGTTTAAAAGATGTTGTGTTCAAAATAAAGTGGTTCATAATTTTCATCAAGACGTGGTGTGTAGATGTATTATTTACCCGGGGACATATGCTTGCAGTAAGATTCGTCAGACTTACTGTCAATATTGCTCAGTCTAAACCAAGGGCTGAGACATGATGTTCCTGTAATCAAAGCTAACTCCAAGGTCCAGAGTAACCCAAATCCGGTCAACCGACCCCAACCAGAGAGTGGGTCGTAACAAGGCGGGCCTAACCAAGAATTTTAGACTTCCTGGAACTATTTCCTATCATTGTCTCAGTATGTATGGAGAAGACATTAAGGATAGGCACGTCATCTTTTTCTCGGACATCATGGCAGTGGTCCACACGGTGAACAACATCACGTCGTCATTAATACTGGTCATCAGGTTGCTTCGACACTTAGTTCTGGCCTGCATACGCTTGAACATATGTTTAGAGCTAAGCATGTTCCGGGCATGGATATCAGTATAGCTGACGCACTGTCTCGTTTTCAGTGGGGACGTTTCAGACAGCTGGCACCCCAAGCAGCAACGGGGGAGCAGTTCCCGCTCACACTATGGGAGCTCAGAGCAGAGAGGTGGTGTCGCTGATCAGGAATTCATTGGCGCCATCAACATGGTCGGCATACAGGAAGGTGGTTTAAGTGGGGCCGACTTGGTGGCGGCGGCAGGCGGTGAGGAGTAGGATGATCAGAGGTTAAGCATACTGCTGTGGTTCATACTGCAATGTAGGGATGCCGGTATGTCGGCGGCATCAGTGTCCAGTCAAGTAACTGCGTTAGCTTTTATGTTCAAGCTACTTGGGCAGAAGGACTTGACTAAGGAGTTTCTGGTAAGGAGGGTCCTGAAGGGACTGGCAAAGAGTCAGTCAGGTACGGAAAAGCGGCACCCTGTCACATTTGTTGCATATCTCTGTGGCACTGGAGGAGGTTTGCCACACGGCCTACGAGGCACTGCTGTTCCGCTTTTTCGCTAGCCTTCTTTGGAGCATTCAGGTTAGGCGAACTGGTTGCGGCTAGCAAGCATGGCCCGGGAGGCATGCAAGTGGAGGACGTATGGGTAGAAGGTGACAGGGTAGTGTTATAGTTAAGGAGGTCCAAGACAGACCAGGCGGATCATGGCAAGGAGATCATGCTGAGACGGGTAGGAACGGACTGTTGCCCAGTGGACTGGGTGAACCGACTTTTGCAGCGTCGGACGGGTTTGCCCGGGGCATTATTAATACACTTAGACGGGCTCGCCTTGTCGTGCTTCCAATTCTCTAAGGTTTTCAAAAGTTGTTTGAGCAATCTGGGACTATGTGAGGCTAAATTTGGAACTCACTCATTCCGCGTAGGGGCGGCAACGGAAGCAGTGGGCTTGTGACTTCCAGATGAGGTCCTTAAGAGGATTGGAAGGTGAAAATCGAGCCGTTTCAAGTTATACATTCGACCGGCTTCAGTTGCTTACTGAGTTTGACATGCCATTGCAGACCCTCAGAATCAACTCTGGGTGATCGGGCACTCCTGCATATACTGGGTGGAGTGTTTTGCCATGAACTCGAAGGATGGTCTGCAGTTGAGTATACCTAATGGGCGGGGAGCAGTGCGCTGGTTTGGTACGAGAGGAATGAGGTGGAGGCAAGCTAGTGGGTTGATGGACTCGTAAACCCAGCGCTTTGGTCGGCTGGAGATTGTGTTATTCCATGTGGGAAGAAATGACTTGGGATACATCCCTATCAAAAGGCTGGTGAGGGATATGAAGCGTGACATCAGTGTCTGGAGAGAGAGGTCCCCAGGAATAATCGTTATATGGTCAGAGATGGTAAAAAGGAGGGTGTGGAGAAACGCAAGGGACCCAGGTAGCCTGGACAGGGCCGGGCAGAAGGTGAACAAGCAGATGTCAAGTTTCATTAAAAAGATGGGATGGATATCTCTGCTCCATCATGATCTGGCAGGAATCTAATGCAGATGCATTTTTCTTGGAAGATGGAGTACATCTAACGGAAATAGGCTTGGAGCTGCTTATGTTGAAGTTTAAAGGTAGGGGTACAGCAGGCCTTAGCGATGGGGGGGAGCGACTCCATAGAGGTTTCGCCCGGAGTCGCCGTGGCGGGTGAGGGAGTTGCCCGGGCCAATGGTGAGAAAGGGCTGTCCCTACCCTGGGAAGGTGTGACGACGGCACAGAGGTTGACCTCTTGAGCGTGGGCTCTAGGGATGGGGTTACTGCCAAGCCCGGGGCTCCTCCCCCGTTGTAGTGAATTACATATGCCATTTGCATATGATAACAATAAAACTCGCTGCGGCCAATTGTACCACCAACAGTTGTGTTGTGTCATTTTTGGGGGGTCAGGAACTTTGGGTCTTGCTGGGTCATGAAGGACCCCCTGAGCGGAACCAGTGTGCTGGTATCTCCAGCGGTGGTCCCTTGACATGGTAAGACCAAGTGCCGGTGGAGGAAGCGGGGGGCAGGCCTCGCGTGAGATGTGTGGTGGCTCCACCCCCTTAGGCAAGCACGGGTGCCATTTTAGCTTCACTCCACGGCAGGCAGGAAACCAGGCACCCACCCACCCTCCCTGTTGTAAGAGCATTTGATATTGTTAAGTTTTATATATTTACAGAAAAAAAACATATATATATATATATATATAATAAATAAATAAAGAATGTGTTAAAAAAAAAAAGTAAATAAGAAATATTGTAATATATTAAGTTATTATTCAGGAGATTTGTGCTCATGTGATGAGCTTCATGGTTGTTTATATGGGGTTTGTTGCAGCAGAGTTTTTAATAAGTTGTGTTGGAGCGGGTGGGGGAGTTGCCCGGGCCAATGGTGAGAAAGGGCCGTTCCTACCCTGGGAAGGTGTGACAACGGCACAGAGGTTGACCTCTTGAGCATGGGCTCAAGGGATGGGGTTACTACCAAGCCTGGGGCTCCTCCCCCGTTGTAGTGAATTTACATATTCCATTTGCATATGATAACAATAAAACTTGCTGCGGCCAATTGTACCTCCAACAGTTGTGTTGTGTCATTTTTGGGGGGTCAGGGACTTTGGGTCTTGCCGGGTCAAGAACTTTTCTTGTCTAATAGACTATATCCCTGAGTCCTTCATGAGAACAGCTAAGAGCCCTAATTAAATATGTACACTAATAACATTAATGGACCATCTAAAACAATCAAGAATACTAGAATTTCCTTGATTGAATTTACAAAAATGTAAAATACCTACATCTACTTCTATTTAGACCAAAGCTGTGATAAATTTGTGCATAAACAAGTCTTTGTGTTGCTAATTCCATAATTTTCACATAACAGACAGTACCCCCTTGACACACCATTGAAGTGAAGGGAGGGAAAGAAAATGTTTCTATACTCCCCATTTACTCACTTGAAAGTATTTTACCTATCATATCCATACATTTCTCCAGTAAGACACCCTAACAAAATCCTCCACACATTCATATATACACAGTGTAAAATTTACAAATCCTCGTAGTTGTCAAGTGCAGTGCAAACAAATTACACAAATAAAACATTTAATCTTAGTATCTATATAAAAAAAGCTGTTAAACAATTAAGTTTGAACTCTTAATAGTGATTATCCATAATAAATTCAATACTTATACAGTTGTAATCAATTCTAAAGTGCCGTGCAAGTAAATTGTAAACACACCATAAATAACCCTCTCTAAAGATTCTATCTATACAGTACCTTACAAATCTATGACTCAATTTACTCAAATAATTTCTTATTGATTTAAATTGAATTAAGGTCCAATAAGTTACTTAGGGCCTCATTCAATTGTGATTTGGCCAATTGAATAGGGCTCTATATAAGCACATAGCATATTTTTTTAAATACGTTTTTAGTTAGGGAACTTCTATCCAAAAGCAAGGTCTTCACTAACTAAAAACTTCTGTGACAAAATATGTTCTGTGCTTATATAGAGCCCTATTCAATTGGATGAATCGCAATTGAATGAGGCCCTCAGGATTTAACAGCCTTATTAAATTGCAAATCGGCAAATTGAATAGGGCTCTATATAAGCACAGAGCATATTTTTTTACAGAAGTTTTTAGTTAGTGAAGACCTTGCTTTTGGATAGAAGTTCACTACCTAAAAACTTCTGTAAAATATGCTATGTGCTTATTTAGAGCCCTATTCAATTGTTTGATTCACAATTTAATAAGGCTGTTAGTTACCTGTAGGTCTCAAATAACTGTTATGCTCCAGTTCCATTAAATCACTAGCAGGTATCACAGATAAAAAGGAAAACCTTTATAACATTATTTTCCAATTGCCATTTTGTCAAGAGCGACTTTCCTTCAGCATGAGGTGACAAAATTATTTTTATTTATTATAAGAGATAAATAGAATTATCTCTTAAGATTTTTTTTTTTTATATATTTTAATTTTTTTATTGTTTTTAGAAACAGACAACCAAAATAAAATACATACAGTAAAACAATACTTACATCTAAATCATACACAATCACCCACCTACAAACCCCCCACCCACCCCTTGGCAATATTCTCATTATTCACAGAAGGAGGCAATACCCGAAACCTATTATATAATTAAAGTAACTTCGCTAAAGGCAACAAATACAACAACAACAACAAAAATATCTATTAACAGAAAGGCCCGGCAAACAGTTCTTCGTCCCATCTTGCCCATTTCTTAACCACTGATAATCTTAACTTGGAATCAAAACTTAAATATTCCATTTCATACTGTTTATTCCTTTCCATAGTACTACACATCTCATTCCATTTAGGCAATTCCCCACTTCTCCATTTCGGTACAATCCACCATTTAATTGCCATGAGAACCTGCACCACTATCCCAATTGTTTCACTAGACCATTCCCTTGGAAAGATATGTAATAGAAAAGCTTCTGGGTTTAAGGTAACTTCCTTACATCCCATACCCACCAACTTGGTGACACACCTTTCCCAAAGCCCTTTGATCTTAACACATTTCTACCACATGTGGCTTTGGGAGCCCTTTTTCCGAGCACCCTCTCCAACACAGCTCACTATATTTGCTTGGATCTATTTTAGACAGAAGCTCTGGAACTATGTACCATTTTTATGTAATTTTAAAGTGGATTTCTCTGTAAGTTGTACAAATCAAGTTATCTTTTATTAGCTGATACGCTTTTCCCCAGTCCTCCAAATTTTTCTTAATTCTAAAATCAGTTTCCCAGCTTTCCATGGCTACAGATTTTCCAGAACTTCTGTACTCGTCTAAAATTTTTAAGCATTTCGACACTGAACTCTTATTACTTGTTCTTAAGGACAGGAATTTTTCAAGAGGTGTCAAATCCCTGACTGATCTTGCATCAAAACCTTCTTTTGTTAATATCTTCTTAAGGGTCAGAAATTGCAGCCACATTGATATTGGGACCTCTTTCACTCTCCTCAGTTCCTCAAATTTAATAAAGCCCTCATTTCTGATTAAATCCTTAATTTTGTCAATACCCCATTTCCCCCACTCTACCTTATCTATTTCGGGGTGAATATCATAAATTACTTCCAGCGGTGTTAATGGAGATGGAAAAGGGAGCAACTTCAATTTTGAGTTCATTTTGAGCCAACTAGCCCAACATTGTTTCCCTATTCTGAACTCTATCTGAGTCTTAAAGTTGGACGATTTCTTATACCATAGAGCTTGCTGCAGAACTATTTTGGGGCTTAATGCTTCTTCTAACTGGACAAACTTGGGTCCTTCCACTCCTTCTGTCCATCTCAGAAAGTGGTACAATTTTATAGCCTCTGCATACTTCCAGAGGTTGATTGCCCCTAATCCACCTTCTATATACTTTTTATTTACTTGGTCTTTACTGACTCTAACCCTATTTCCTTTATATATAAAATGATCTACCACTTTCTGAAATTTAGTAATACTTCCTCTGGATATAAATAGAGGGATTGCTCTTAAAACATAAGTAAGTTTTGGTAAAATGAACATCTTAACACATACGATTCTGCCTGACTATGGGCCTCATTCTATTATCGGCCGTAAATCGGCCGTAAGGCTGCGATTCCTTGCGGGGGTTCTGTTAACTCGCGATTCTATTATACGGCCCCGCAAGGATCTCATCTTACGGCCGGCCGCATATCTTGGAACCGGCCGTAAGCTGTGAAATCTAAAAACGCAAAAATAAATTCAAGCCTGCACTGTACAGCTCTGTAAATGCTAGGGATCATATTGGGGGACATGAGGATTAAAAGGAACCCCCTCTCAAGCTTGCACATCAGCCCAAACCCGAGTTCAAATTAACTGTTTATTTTCCGGCTGCGGCGTGGGTGTGTCTGAGGTGCTCCAAGCACTCTGGACTTTTTACATGGATATTTTACGGATAGTAAAAATAAAATATTTTACGGATTTGAGTACAGGATAATTATGTGCTATTTTTTCTAACACCTAAAATCCCTTTATAGTCTTCTCAAAGTGCAGGATGGCTTTATTTGAGCTATTTTATGTGCTTAATTGGTGCTAGCGAGACCTCTTTCCTGCAAGTAAGCAGCGGCTCGTTTTTAGCCTTGCAGAGAGGTTTCCCGGAGCAATTGAATTGCAAATATCTTGCAGCCGTTTTAGATCAAAGGCTTTCCTCCGGCGCGAGCGGCCGCAAGAGATAGCAAGGCACCGGCCGCAAGCCTGCCGGAATCCCCGGCCGTAAGGGAATAGAATAGCAGAATAGCTTGCGGCCGGTCCTTGCGGCCCCGCAACGGCTGCGGCCGCTAATAGAATGAGGCCCCAGGTTAGGTTTAGCCTCTCCCATGACTTGAGTAGTTTGCACACTGAAACAAAAGTTATTTCCAAGTTATTCTTTAACATGGAAGCAACACACGGAGTCAACTCTATTCCCAAATGTTCTATTTTATTCTGCTCCCATCTAAATGGGAATTTCTCTCGTAACAAGGTTTTAGTTTCTAAGTTCACATTTAGTCAGATAACCTCTGATTTGGAAGAATTAATTTTATAATATGATAGGCAACCAAAGGTTTTTAATTCCTTCATGAGATACACCAATGATTCTAGTGGCTCTGATAAGACTACAACTGCATCGTCTGCGAATAGAGTGATCTTCGATTCTATAGCTCCACATATGATTCCTCTTATCCTATCATTCTTCCTTATCATTTGAGCCAGCACTTCTATACACAAATTGAAGATCATTGGTGATAGCGGGCATCCTTGTCTCGTCCCATTGCTAATCTCAAACGATTCCGACTGAAAGTCTGTACCTTTTATGAAGGCTGAAGGGTTAGAGTATAGCGCCATAATCGCACTTGACCCGAATTTGCCCAATCCAATTTCTTCTAAAGTACACTTGATAAACTCCCAGTTGAGCCTATCAAAGGCTTTTTCCGCATCTAACCCTACTGCCACCAACGGAATTTTATTATCTTTAGCATGTGCCAATATATCGATAAGCTTTCGCAGATTATCTGTCCCTTGTCGGCCTTTAACAAAACCTGTTTGATCTGACTCAATTAACTGGTCTAAAAGAGGATTTAATCTTTGTGCTAGTATCTTTGAATATATTTTGATATCGATGTTGAGTAAAGAGATGGGCCTGTAGTTAGCACAATTTGCCAGATCTTTTCCCTCCTTCGGTATCCTAATTATTGCTGCTTCTAATGTCTCCTTAGGAGCCCATCCTACGTCTTTAATTTTGTTAAATGCTTTTACCATATGAGCCCCCAATTTTGGTAAGAATTGTTTATAATACAGTATCTGGAACCCATCTGGTCCTGGGGATTTTTGGACATTTAAACCTGACACACAATTCTCGATTTCCTCCACTAAAATCTTCCCATTTAGTAGTTCCTTTTGCTCCTCGGAAATTTTTTTTAGATTCAACTTTTTAAACAAATCCTGTATTTGCCCTTTATCAGGTTTAACCCACCCTGGTTTCTTTTCCAGATTATACAAGGCGCTATAATACTCCGCCGCAATTCTACCTATTTCAATAGGATCCTTTTTCATAATTCCTTTGGCATCGAGGAATTTCACTATCCTTTTGTTGCTTTGCTTTTTCCCAATAAGATCCACTAGTGATTTATTTGCTTTATTACCTAGATGATAATTTTTTATTTTTTGCTCCTTTAACTTCTTATCTATTTGACTTTGTAAGATCATATTTATCTGTGCTTGTATCTTATAGATCTGTTCCGTCAACATGTTATCCTGGCTTTTTTTGTTGGCATATGATAACTTGTAGAGTTCTAAATATAAATCATGCAGCGATTTCCCCCTGGCCCTCCTCTTCTTAATCATTCTTGTTTTCAGAATACCCCTCATATACGCTTTGTGCGCATTCCAAATACTTAAATCTGAGGTTATAGAGCCACTGTTAACTCTAAAGAACTCTTCAATCACTTCTTTAATTTCTTTTTTTTCTTCTATTGTATAAAATACTTCTGAGTTAATATTTTCTCTTTTTTTTCCATTGCTAGTCCCCCGACCTTGCAGTACTATTTTTACCAGGGCGTGGTCTGACCATGATATAACCCCTACCTCCACATCATCCACTTCTCTCCATGTCTCCATGTCAACCAGTATGAAATCAATCCTTGTGTATATACTATGTCTCTGAGAATAATAAGTATAGTCCCGGACCTCAGGATTTTTTAGCCTCCAAGAGTCATATAGTTTGTATTTCAACAATATCTCATTAAATCTTCTAGACAATCTTTCCAGAGCCAAATCGCTCGTCCTTAAGCTCCTATCAATTTTTATGTCCAGGACCATATTCAGATCCCCACATATAATAAGCTTACCCACTTTTAGTTTGGAAATAATTTTTAAACACTTACTCAAAAAGCTTATTTGATTCGCATTCGGAGAATATAAATTTGCAATTGTAAATGACTGACCATTTACCTGTCCTAACCAAATGATAAATCTCCCATCTTCATCATATTCTACATGATCCGTTACAATCACTTTCTTATCATGAAACAAAATAGCAACCCCTCTAGCCTTTTAAGATTTTAGTAATTTCTCTAAATTATTTATGTTCTAACAGGGTTTCACCAGAAATATCTGAGAATTTTCTCATATGGATTTTGAAATGTTCTTTTATCAAAAGCAATTTTAAGAATTTTATCTTTAACAGCCAAATGATGCAATTTCACTTTTGTGTCCCTAGGGATATCTCTTTTAAGATTTTTAGGTAATGGAATATGATAGGGTTTATCAATCAAGTCTTCTTTGATGTTTTCATTTAACAGTAAACCATTAATACATTTAGTAACAAATCCAGGAAGATCTTTAGGTAATACACTTTCTGAGATCCCCCTTATCCCACTGTTATTTCTAGTTAATCAAGTTTAGAACATTTGTTTTTTAAGATCTCACCATGATCTTTCAATTCTGCAAGGTCTTTACATACTCTCTGATGTTCATTTATAATTTGGTTCTGGTTAAATTCTACTTCTTGCAAGGCCTTTGCTTAGGCATTAATAGCTCCAGTATTTTTTTGCTATTTCTTTCAATAAATCTCCCTTTATCAGTTCTTGAAATTCGTGAAATTGACTTTATGGAGGCCATAGTTACCCTTTCCTCCTCCTCACAAATAAGTAAGTCCCTTTTATCTGATTGAGACCCTAGATCTCCCCTTAATTGTAAGATGAATAAGTCTTTTGAGAGATTAAAGAAGTATCTTCTTTCTTCTTTTCCACTCCTTGTGCCTTAGTAGTGTGGGGGGGGGGGGGGGCAGATTTGGCTATGTTGCCTTTTTCTCTATTTTAGCCTTGGAAGGATGATTATCTTTTTTTTTCTCATGGTGTTTTTCCTTATTTTTCTCCTTTTTTCTTCCTTTCCTTACTGTATCAATAGCCTTCTTAACCTCTCTCTCCTTCACCCTTTACCTTGTCTTGCAAATGTCAAAATCAAGATGCTCTCTTAAATATACTTTATAGGGGGAGGGGGTACAGACCTTTTGCTCTCTCTGAGCCTCTATGACAGTGTCCTTCTTGTCTTTCCTCTCCCTCACTACTTCTTGGCCACTGCAATATTCTCACCCCATTATTATTATTATTATAGTTCATTTATAACGCGCCAACATATTCCGTAGCACTGTACATAAGTTAAGTTCAGACAAAGATAAAAACAAATTAACTCATAGCAAAGGAAGGAGGGCCCTGTCTTTGAGCCTCTAATCCAGTGTCCATGGTGCTTTCCCCAAAGCACCCTGCAGGATTGAAACTCGCAGACTTACAACCTAAAGGTATTGTGATTAGTGGGGTTTTGAATGTTTTGAGGCAGGAGGATAATCTTGTGGAGCGAGGCAAGGAGTTTCAGAGAATAGGGGCGGGACAAGAAAAGTCCTGAAGGTGAGAGTGAGAGGAGTTGACAAGAGTTGTAGAAAGAAGAAGGCCATTAGCAGAACGAAGAGGGCGGGTGGGGGAGTATTTGGAGATGAGAGCAGAGATGTAAGGGGGAGCGTTATTGTTGAGGGCTTTGTAAGTTTGGGTCATGATTTTATATTTTATTCTTGAGGCTAAGGGAAGCCAGTGGAGTGATTGACAGAGAGTTGAAGCCCACACTGAACATTTTGTACGGAAGATGAGTCTAACAGAGGCATTCATAATGTATTGAAGTGGAGATAGTCGGGTGGTGGGTAGGCCAGCTGCAGTAGTCGAGTCGAGAGATGATGAGAGAGTGTATTAGGATTTTAGTTCTGTCTTGTGTAAGATAGTGACAAATGTTGAAGATGTTTTTTAGATGGAGAAGACAAAATTTAGTTAGTGACTCTATGTGAGGGATGAAAGACAGACCGGGGTCCAGTAGAACTCCAAGACATCGGGCTTGGGAGGTGGGAGTGATAATGTTGTTGTTGACAGTGAGAGAGATGTGAGGAATTGACGCTGTGGGAGAGGGAGGGAATATTAGGAGTTCAGTTTTAGACATGTTGAGTTTGAGATGGTGGGTGGACATCCATCGTTCCACTCTCATTCAGAGAAGCTTCTTCTGGATACTTATTTCCAGGGTCTTATTCTTTATTACTTATAGTAGCTTGACCTGCTCCTCACTCATTCCAATATATTCTATCTGCTTTTGCAGACTCTTTACCGGGGATACGCAGGTCACTGCTTCTTGGCCGCTGCAATAGTCTTTCCTCTGGGAACCATTCAGTTGAAGGGACTCTTCTTCTGTGAGTTTTCCTCTGTGTGCTTACTCTCTCACAGCCTGAAGCAGCATACAGGTTCTCCTCCGGGTAACGGGCGTCAATCATTGGGTAAGATATCTGGAGTCATTTGCTGCTTTTGCCCCTCACTCAAGCTCTGCTCAGCTTGCTCAGTTTGCGTCCACCATTAGCCCGACTGTCGCAAAGCTACTCGCTTCCTGGGCGTGGCAACTCCCCACCATCCGTGAGATGTCTTTTCCATGGCCATAATCTTAATGAGCATTAAAGGGCAAGTTTTAACTAAAATGAAATATATTTTATATTAACAAGCACTCCTAGAAAAGATTAAGTATCTATATAAAGTTATAAAAAGTGTCTAGTTTTCAGGTTACTCCTCCATGTTGTGGTGAGAGGAAGCTGTTACTGAGAATGCAGAGCTGATTGGGTCTAACATTCAAGTGCCAGTTTAAGAGCAAATTACAT
This sequence comes from Discoglossus pictus, assembly GCA_027410445.1. Lineage (NCBI taxonomy): Eukaryota > Metazoa > Chordata > Amphibia > Anura > Alytidae > Discoglossus > Discoglossus pictus. The sequence continues at coordinate 106,976,124 of CM050171.1, forward strand.
TGCAGTTCTAAGTTGTGACTGTTATATTGATGATGTGTCTGTGTTCTTCAGCATCTCACATCACTTCAGGTATATGGAAGATCCCGTTTGTGACTTTACCTAATCTAACACATGCTGCTTATATCAGACACAGACATTACATGGAATCATTCTATACGCAAACACATTTATTTTATTTAAAAATATAATTTGGTTTCAAGCCCTTAAAGTTGCCTACATAGGCACCTGGTACCTACCAATGGAAACACTGCATTCAGGTATGTTATTTAACCCTGTACAAGCCAACAACAGCACAGTGAAGAAATCCAGAGCAGCTCTGCCTGTAGTTGCTTCCTTGTGGTGGGAAGACTACACATCCCATGATGCTTTGCTGCAGAGACTGAACCCCAGACATTGCAACAAAGTTGTAACTACCTCTGATTGGCCAAAACTAATTATGAATGTTATGCTAATTTACCTAGGGTTTTTCAGGGGCATTCATTCTGCTAGAAATCTGAAGAAATTTGCTAACTTTAGGGTACGTTTATTAATTTTTATTTTTGGGATTTTGTTCATGCAAAAAAATGATTGCATGCATTATTGACTCTTCTCTATCAAATGCATTCATAATCCATGACACTTCTGTATACCTTACAGATGTCTTATAGCAATAAAATACAGGTGCTAGAACTATTACACATACAGTGGTACCTCGGTTCTCATCGTTAATCCGTTCCGGACAGCAGGTTGAGTTTCAAAAAGGTTGAGTTCCAGGGTAGCATTTCTTATAAGAATGAATGTAAATTTAAAAAATCTGTTTTCCGAACCCCAGAAAATTCACATTTTATTTTGAACTGATGGTCTTTGATACAAGACCTTAAAACTAAGCAGATATAAAGAAATAACAATAATTACATAAAATAAAATAGAATTTAACTTTACTTTAACCGTACTGAGAGGACTTGATAGTGGCAGGAGAAGGAGTAGACAGGTTTTGGCTTGGAACAGGAGTCCTCTTCCTTTAGAACATCAGGCACTTGCACAGGGGATGTTTCTCTTTTCTGACTCTTAACACCACTGAACTCTGCTGCAGATTCTAAAAGGTGAACAGGAGCATTGTCTTTTATTAACAGAGCCCTCAGAGGCAGTTATTTCTCCTCCAAATATTATTTGACAGTGGGGCCAAACACTTTGTTCATCCATTCGATGAAGAAATGCCTGTTTTTTCAGGCTCTGTTGTTGGTCCTCCACATTACACTTAGTTTGTTGTTGTAAGCATTTTACTCAACAGCAAGATCAGACATGCAGCTTCCATACTCATACTTAGCTGTTATCTCTTTTTTTTTATTCTATGGTGGTTGTCACTATTTTTCTTTTCTGTTGAGTGATATCACTAGCCTTTGTTGAACTTATGATATAAGCGCAAGCTACACTTTGGTTCTTGTAAGCACAGGCTGAAGTTTGGTTCT